>JAPKLY010003444.1:0-18681 GCA_026898435.1 Prunella vulgaris | reverse complement strand
TTACATTAACTAATTACTCTACATATTAAGGTACATAATCGAGAAAAATATAATATATATTCGTGGAACGTGTTGTGAGATATGATAATAAATATATGATATTTGAAATAATATCCCCTACAGTAGATGTAAGATTTAGATATTAAATGAACCCTTCATTTACTGTAGGGATCCAAATCCACTATTTTACACAATATTAATTAAGTATCTTAGTCTAGTATAAGCAGTGTTATTATTTAGCATATGAATTATCATTATTTAACATAATTGTGTTATAATTTTCAAAATCACTAAGAAATGGTACATAACATCTTGAGAAGGAAGTTTACAGGAACTTGAGTTTGAAATTTTTTTGTTATACTACGCATGGATTGGGGAATACTACGCACATATTTGAAGAATCTGACTAATGGACCGGAAATTATGTAGAGATGAAATTAACCATTATATATAGATTGTACTAACAAAATGTCCCATAGTTTGGGAGTTTTAATTAATTATTGAAATTAATAATTCTGAGATAGAGATAATACATGTCATATATTATAAATTAAATTATCTTCTTTATAATGCTTCATGTCTTTTTGCATATTGTTTTCTACTGAATTTATTGAATATCGAAAGCACCAAAAACTATCAATATGTTTATGTGTACCATACATATATATTTTAAACTACAATACCATACTGTATAAAAATCTCATTACAATAAAAATTTCAATATTTGTAATAGTTTTGTAATTAGTGGAGTCTTCTCCAAAGTATTTCCATAGTCATATAAAGAGGTGCATCATGGAAAAAGAAGTAAGGTCGTAATTTACTAAGTGCATTTTTTGAAAGAATAAAGCCAGCCCCACCTCCACTAATAATTGCATCGTGCTGGTGGCACATAATCAATAACCACAGAAATAATGTTGAATACTTTGGTTTTTGTTTAAATATTGAAGTGGAAATAAAAAAAAAATTATTTGTATCTTCAACCCTAAAGTTTTAGATAGTGGAACTCTAATCACTTGAGTTATATATCCACACACTTGACTTTAGTTAATGGAATAGTTGAAAAAAAAAACGAAGTATATAATTTTTATTAATTGTAATATTTTTTTTTAAATTTACTGCACTATTTTTTTAATTTTTGCAATTTAAAATATCTGATAATTTTTTGACAACAATTAAATGACATGATTGTCGAATATGCTACATAGAATTTATGTAGATACCAATAGATAACTTCTATTTGGCAATCTGAGTGAACCTAGTTCTAAGGGGGAACTACTTGTATTGATCTAAGTGATCACATCTTAGTGAACTTGGCACCTGAGTGGTGTAACAGTGGATGTAGGTGGTATTTTATAGACACTGAACCACTATAAATTTGGTCTATTTACTTTCTGTCATTTAAATTCTTGTCCAGCATATTTAATTTCCTTGTTACATTCATCATACTTTTGAAATCTGAGTGCATAAAACTTTGTGATTTTTCACAGAGAAAAACTAACTCTACAGCTGTAGACTTTCATAAGTCACTCAACTGTTAAGTTTGTTTACATTATTTTTCATTAACACTCACTTTATTCCGCTGCACATTAGAAGTATTCTCAATACAATTTCAATTGTGAGAATCTCTCTGATACTTTGTCTACAAGTGATCTTTTTGTTTTGCAAAGTTTTTTAACTCTATAGCTGCAGACTTCTTAAAGTCCACAGCTGTAACCTTTGTGGTCCAGTTTCTAAAACTCTTGTAGACTTATCTTTTTAAACTTAAAGAGGCTACTGTAAGGTTCTAGAATCCCTCTTATTTGAAAAGTTTGAAAATCTATTTTTGGACTCAAGGTCTATTCACTCCCCCTCTAGACCTTGACCACTTTAAGGGACCAACAATTCTGATATCTGGGGACCAGCTAAAGTGGAGACTAATGGAGGTGGAAGATACTTCATGACAGTCATTGATGACTTCAGCATGAAAGTATGGGTGTTCATACTGAAGCAGGAGAGTGAGGTCTTAACAAAGTTCAGAGATTGGGTTAGTGAACAAGAAAATAAAAGAGGAAGATCCATTAAACATCTCAGGACTGATAATGAATTAGAGTATGTATCAGAGGAGTTCAACAATTTCTGCAAAGAAAGAGGTATCACTAGACACAGGACATTTCCTGCAAATCCTCAGCAAAATGGCCTGGCTGAGAGGGTGAATTGGACTATCCTGGGGAAAGTCAGGAGTTTGTTGTCAGATGCAAAGTTACCCAAGGTGTTTTGGGGGGAGGCAGTCAGTACAACTTGTTATCTCATTAACAAGTCACCATCCTTAACTATTGAGTTCAGGACACCTGATGGGGTGTGGTATGGAAGGATCTCTAATTACAACAACCTGAAGGTTTTTGGATGCTCAGCTTTTGTTCACATCAGGCAGAATAAGCTGGAACCTAGAGCACTGAGATGTATCTTTATTGGTTATCGTAAGAGAGTAAAAGGATACAAGTAATGGTGCCTTGAACCTGGTCACAAAAGGTGTATTGTCAGTAGAGATGTGACTTTCAATGAGAAAGTCATGGGATACAATCAGCCTATAAGCACTCAGGACTCAGATGACATTCTTTCAGAAGAAGGATTTCAAGTTGAGGTGGAGACTCCTGATAAGAACTCATGACAAGTAATTATTGAGGCAGGTGAAAACTTGGGAAGGCCTCAGGAGGAGTCTGAGGAAAGTGATACTGATGAACATTCTGACCACTCAATTTCAGATACTGAAGACCAAGATCTCAGGAATTATAGTCTAGCAAGAAACAAACATAGGAGAAGCATACACCCTCTGACTAGATTCGGTCAGGCTGACATGGTGTCCTATGCCCTGATAACTGTTGAAGAAGTGGAGCATCAGGAACCAAAAAATTATGTTGAAGCTGTGTCAGGTAAAGATAAAGAGAGATGGATATTGGCAATGACTGATGAACTTCAGTCATTAGAAAAGAACAACACTTGGACCTTGGTGAACAAAGTTCAGGGACAGAAGGTAGTCAGTTCCAAGTTGATCTTCAAGATGAAATCTGAAATAGGGTCAGGAGGAAAAGAGAACTTGAGATACAAGGCAAGACTTTTGGCTAGAGGTTTCACTCAGAGAGAGTGGATAGATTTCAATGAGGTATTCTCACCAATGGTTAAACGCTCAATACGGATTCTATTGTCAAAGGTTGCTCAGAAGGACCTAGAGCTTCAACAGTTAGATGTCAAGACAACCTTTCTACATGGAGATCTGGAAGAAACGATAACATGCAACAACCTGAAGGTTTTATTTTACTAGGAATTCAGGATAAGGTGTGTCTACTGAAGAAATCATTGTGTGGACTGAAACAAAGTCCTAGGCAATGGTACAAGAAGTTTGACAGTTTCATGATCTCTATAGGCTTTACAAGATGCAGGTATGATAGTTGTGTCTATTTTGAAAAACAAGGGAAGGAAGTACTCATATATATGTTGCTCTATGTGGATGACATGTTGGTTGCAAGCAAGAGTCCGGAAAGAATTCAGAGGTTAAAAGTAAAACTCAGTAGCACATTTGACATGAAGGATCTGGGAAATACAAAGAGGATACTAGGCATGGAAATCATCAGAGATAAGGACAAAAGAAGATTGTTCTTAACTCAGAAGAATTACATCCTGAAGATACTCAGAAGGTTCAACATGCATGAATCAAGAATTGTATCTACTCCCCTTGATCAACAATTTAGACTGACATCAGATCAGTGTTCGAAGTCAGTAGAAGAGAAGGCACAAATGAGTAAAATTCCTTCCTCAAATGGAATTGGTAGCATAATGTATGCTATGGTGTGTAGCAGGTCAGATTTAGCACATTCAATCAGTGTAGTCAGTAGATTTATGGCAAATCCGGGAAAGATACACTGGGAGGCTTTTAAGTGGATCATGAGATACTTAAAAGGAACTGAAAATCTGGGGTTACTCTTTGAGAAGACTAAGGACATCACACAACCTCTACAAGGATATGTGGATTCAGATTATGCTGGAAGCATTGACACAAGGAAATCCTTAACAGGATATGTGTTTACTTTATATGGTACAACAATCAGTTGGAGAGCAGTATTTCAATCAGTAGTGACACTCTCAACTACTGAGGCTGAATATATTGCCATTATTGAAGCAGTAAAGGAAGCAATGTGTCTCAAATGTATGATTAAAGAATTTGGAATAAAGCAGAACGAAGTTGTAGTTCAGTGTGACAACCAGAGCACAATTCATTTGGTCAAGCATTAGGTCTTTCATGAAAGATCCAAGCATGTTGATGTGAGGGTTCATTTTGTGAGAGATGTGGTGGAGAAGAGAGTAATTTCAGTACAGAAGGTTTCTACTGAGGACAATGCAGCAGATATGTTAACTAAGGTCTTACCTACTTCCAAGTTCAGTACTGTTTGGAGCTGATCAAGTTATAGTCGTGGGATGTACCATGAGTTAGGTCCTGAGGTGGAGTGTGGAATGGGGAAACTCACTTACTTTGAGGTGGAGAATTGTTAAGTGTAAAAGAAAGTTGAGTTTGAATCCTGAAGTTTGGATCCGGAAGAGAGATCCTGAGCCTGACAGAAACTGATCTTGAGCCTGAGTGCACTGATCCTGACATTCATCCTGAATGTTCAGATCCTGGAGGCACTTGTCTCCTGAAAACTCAGTAACCTGAAGGCGCAATCCTGAGATTATCATCCTGAGTTGAAATCAACTACTTCCTGAGCCACTCATCCTGAAGTCATATCCTGAGCTGACAGTTATGAGAAAAACAGAGTATGACGAAGGTTATTTCAACAGAGTGATAAAGTCGATGATTTGGACAGCTGGCGGAGTAATCCTATTGGACGTCGGAACAATTATTCTTGGCGGTTATAACCATATGAATTCGTTGATTGATTATGAGCTTAAAGGCGGTTAAGGGACATGTTTATAAATATGTATACAAACCAGAGATTGAGAGACACTCATGATACACTGAGTAATATACATTCTAGAGTGAGAAAGCATTGTAATCTGTAAATATTATTCCATTGATTAGTGAAGTGAGGAAACCCCATCCGTGGACGTAGATCAATTTGATCTAACCACATAAAATTCTCTATTCTTTGATTTCTTCATCTCTGCTATTTGTGTTCATCGAAGTTCTTCGTAAGTTCTAATTGTTTGAACAATTCAAAGTCTTATTATAAGGTCGATTGAAATTTCACAACAAATATAGACATATTATGGGGATTTCCAAAAATCGTGATTGAGACGTCAATAGGAAAAGTCATATTTGACAGACGGCAATAAGAAATTTTGAAGGGACACTTTTGGACGTACGTAGTTAAATTATGTAGAGAGGGAACGGCAAAGGCAGGCTGGAGACATCTTAATTAGATTCCCTTTATTTTGAATATCTTATTATTTATTTTAAAATTTTATAAAATATTACTTTTAAATTGTTTATAAATTATTAAAATGTTTGACTAATAATTTATATATAACAAAATTTAATTTTAATATAAAATAATTATTTTTTTATTTATTATGTTAAGATATAGATGGGTAGTGCTGTTAAAATAATGGCTCGACTCGTTAAGCTACTCGAGCTCGGCTCGGCTCGACTCGTTAAGAAAAGCGAGCTCAAAATCGAGCTCGGCTCGGCTCGGCTCGTTTAGGTTAAAATAAATTTGAGCTCGAAATTTACATGCAAAGCTCGATCACCAATTCATTAGTATGAGTGATTTGAGAATATAAGTTGTATTATTATGTAAAATATTATTATTTTATACCCTAAATTATATAATATTTATAAAATAATCCCTATTTTTCGAGCCTAACGAGTCGAGCCGAGCCGAGCTCGTTGTATTTTTTTGAGCTCTGCTCGGCTCATTTAACACATCGAGTCGAGTCGAGTAAAGCCTTAACGAGCCGAGCCGAGCTCACGAGCAGCTCGTTTATTTTAACAGCTCTATGGGTGAAGGGTGAGGGGAGGTGGTTGGGATTCGGGATGGGTGGAGTTGGAGATGGTGAGGAAAATATGTATTTTAGTTTTTTTTTATAATTTATAAGTTATAAAAAATTTATTTTAAAATTTTATAAATTAAGAAATATTTATTTAACTAAATATTTTGAAAATATTTAAAATTTCTAAATAACCTATTAATATTAATTATTCGGGTAAAGAGCACGTTTGGTTCCATGAGAATTTGTAATCATGAATTTAGTCCTTTTTTTAACATTAATGGTCCCAAAAGACTTTTTCATTAAAAGCAATGGATTAATATGGGACCAAATCTGTTTAATACAAATTCTCATGGGACCATATATGCAATACTTTTTAACGAATGGGACTAAATATACTAAAAAAAGGACAAAAAAAATTGTGGGACCAAATTCATTAAATAAAAATTCTCATGGAACTAAAAGTGCTTATTTACCCTTATTATTCTAAAGAACGGGCCTTTAATTAATTGGTTATGACCGTGGGAATAAAGTATATGACAAATGATATTAAATCATTGCTTTTCTACCGAGGTGTTTTATATTTGCTGGAGCTGTCGAGCAGTATATATGCCATATGGCGACTTCTGCTAATTTCAATAAATATGGGGAAATTCGATATGACTATTTCTTCGAAAAATTCAGTCATTGAATTTGATGTACGTGGGAAAAAGCACTTTCTAACAGCCCCCCGAATATAGACTGTATCTCATGTGAATGTGGTGCACGGTGCGTTCACTCAACAATTAAAATTATTTACAATAAAAAAAAATCTTATTATAATGTAAATTGTGAGTTGATTACGTTAAAAAATTTACACTGAAAATTAATAATAATATAAACTTTTCAATATAATTAATTCTTATTTTTTAATATAAATAATCTCAATCGTTGTATAACTATGCCGTGCACCAATTTCATATGAGATCTTTAACTAAATATAATGTATGAATATTATTTTGTTTTCAGAGTTTGAATAAAATCATTTGAAATTTAAAAATATATAAATTAAAAATTTATGAATTTCAACAGACATGATTTTATTAAATATTTAATTTTTTAATTTAAACTAGATTTAAAATCAAATATCTAAAATTCCTCAATTTGAATATTTTATCAAACAAATAAAATAAATTTAAAATTCAACCCTCTCCATTTAAACACAACTTATATGCTGTGCGTCACAAGAGCCAATTTGTTTTTTCTTATAGGCTATTTTTGTCTCTTTTGATTGTCTTGATAGCTTATGCTTACTAATGACTTTTTTCATTTAAATATTTATATTTCAGCCTTCTATGAATTAAAATTAAATTAATTAAGATTTATGACAGTCTAGTACACGTTAGGTGCTTTGTTGAATTTTAACACCCTTGTTATGTACAGTGGAACACATAAGTTAGATATCCAATTACATTAAACTAACATTTATTGATAAAAAAAATTCAATTACATTAAACTAACATTTATTGATAAAAAAAAAATCCAATTACATTAAACACACTGAATTTTTTTTTTTATGACTGTAATTTATGGGTGATAAAATAAAATTTTTAACTTTTCAAACTAATAAAATAAAATTCGTAATTTTCACCCTCATATTGTCAATTTAAAAATTGTAACTTTCAAAATTAACAAAATCTAGACCAAATTCAAATCAAACTGGACCTGATTTTAGTCCAACTTCAGCCCAAATAACCTCATTTGCGTTGATTCAGTCCAATTTATAGGTTTGGGTGTTTTAGTTAATTATATTGAATAGATGACGACTACTCTTGTGTCCAATCATAAATTAATAAGAAAAAATCTTATACATTTTTTAAAATTAAAGATAAAGGAGAGCATTACTTTTGTCCCCAAGTATAGCTTTTATCAATTTTGGTACCTTAATTTTGGGTAACGAGAGTTTGATCAAGCTGCTTAATTTGCCTATATTAGCAGGTATGGTACCCTTAATTTTGCAACGAGGAAGAAAATTTTTCCAATACATTCTTTTGATTTCACATTACAGTAAAACACCTAAGGAAACAAGAATATTAAAGCAAAGAAAAGCACACAAAAATTACGAATTTATACCTTCAGAATATATACCTCATATAATCAGAACATCGTTGGATACATAAGTTAATTGCCATTGTTTAGGATTTGGTTTGATAAGTTATTATAATTCAAGTTTAGGAATCATTTAGAAATGTTACTTAACAGAACATCAGCATACACATATTGCATATGCCATGTAACATAGAAATC
This sequence comes from Prunella vulgaris, assembly GCA_026898435.1. NCBI lineage: Eukaryota > Viridiplantae > Streptophyta > Magnoliopsida > Lamiales > Lamiaceae > Prunella > Prunella vulgaris. The sequence goes on along the minus strand of JAPKLY010003444.1, from coordinate 10,437 downwards.
AATAGATATTCCAAGGCCTTTTCATGGAACTTCAAGTCTTACTAGAAAAATTGGCTTTTGATTTTCTGTAATTCCGATAAAGTTTCTTTAATATTGTTTATTCTTTTTGAAGGAGATTCAGCTGAGCACTTTAAGGCCAACATCATTATAGAGTATACACAGTGCATCTTCTTGTCACAATGTTCATCATCAACATCACGCCATAACTATAATCATCACATGTCGTAGAGACTAACCCTTTAAATGGAACAAGTCCGAATGACTTCTTAAATTTTCGCATATATTAAAAAAAAAATTATTGACTGAAGTTGTAAAGTTTTCTACTTTCCTCCTGTTGTTTTATTGCTCAAGATAAAATACCTACTTTAACTTTTAGTATTTCAACTATGTTATAAATTATTTCGTGTGAAATAGAGAGAGTATTTAGAAATACAATTTGAATCACACTAAAAAAATATTGTAAAGATCGTCGTTTGCACCCACCAATATATTCTTTTGATTTTACATTACAGAGACTGTTTATATATACGTATGAACACCAGCCATATCATTGAAAGTCAGAACCCAAGGTGTTATACATAGAGATCATGATCATTCGCATATTGCATATGCCATGATATAATATATTAATAGAGTAATTTACATATTGCAAGTTAATTCATTTGCAAACACATATTGCAAATGCCTCGTAATAAATAACAGAGTAATTAACAGAGATTCCAAGTCCTTAACATGGAACTTCAAGTCTTACTAGAAAAATTGACGTTTGATTTTCCGTAACTCCGACATAGTTTCTTTCATGTTTATTCTTTCTGAAGGAGATTTATGGGAGCACTTCAAGGCCAACATCAATATGGAGTATATACAGTGCATCATTTTATCACAACATTCATCATCAAAATCTGTAAGTAAGTTGATATCCATAACCTGATCCAGTGATTGTGGAAGCAGGCTTTCAACCCAACTCTTCAAGCTCAAATCTCCATCACCATAACTATAAACATCTCGCCTCGTTAAAACCATTCCTTCCAATCCAATCCGTACTCTATAGCGAATATATATATAGAGGGAATTGCACTTTTGGTCCCGCAGGACACGCACCAGATTCAAAATGGTCCCAAATATTTCAGTTTTGGTCCCATATCTTTTTTTCTTTACAAAAATAGTCCCAAAAGATTCGTGTAATACTAAATTCATCTTATATCATCTAACACCGTTTAAAAATTAACAGAGAAGTCACATTCTTTGCCCGTGCTCTGTTATTAAGTGAAAATAACACAAAATCAACACAGAAAACACATACTTTGTGGAGATTACACCCAAAATACACAATCATGAATCATCTTCTTCTTCAATGTGTAGTTTTTTTGGGGTGTAATCTCCACAAAGTATGCATTTTCTGTATTGATTTTTTGTTATTTTGACTTAATAGCAGGGCACGTGCAAAGAATGTGATTTCTCCGTTAATTTTAAAACAATTTTAGATAATATGGGATAACTTTTGTATTATCCAAATCTTTTAGGACTATTTTTGTAAAGAAAAAAAATATATAGGACCAAAACTAAAATGCTTGGGACCATTTTGAATCGGGTGCGTGTCCTGTGGGACCAAAAGTGCATTAGCCTCTATATATATATATATATATGGTATTGAGAGGAAAAGTCAAGATATAGTACAGCTTGTGGCATGAAAACATTAAGCGTGCGCCATTAAATAATGTAGTATATATATATGCTTAGACTTCAGACTTCATTAGTGAATGAAATACTCATTTTGATAGAGTTAAAGATATAGGCGACGAAAATCACTAACACCCCTTAATTACCGTACATTGTTAAACTACATTATCGGCCAAATCACAAGAATAAAACTACGTGTCAATTTCAATTTGAGAAACTATTAGGCTGAAAGAAAAATGGCTCCATTACAATCAAACATAGAGCTTCAAGATTAGATATATGATGATGTGGATCAAGTCCCCAAGTGCTTACTTCCTCAACCCTATAATGGTCATTTTGATCCATCTTCTTCCTTGCAAAGTCAGTTTTCATACTTGTCTTGCAACTCTAATTGGACTGATGGGGAGACGAGACAATGACGGATTTTGTGCCTGAAATCCGTAGACAAATAATAAGGATTACTGCCAGATATTGTTTATATATATGCTCAAAATACATCCTTTATTTATAAGATGTTGGAGAAAAAAAACAAGAAAATGATAGATGATGACCTTTACCTAAGAACAGATAGACAAGTTCAACTTTAGAATAGATGATGCACAAAAACAGATGTTCATCGGATAGATAAGTTCATCTCCATTGAGCAAGATTTAGGATTTGGTTTGATAAGTTTTAAGAATTCAAGTTTCGACAAGTGATGTAGAAACAATGTAATTTACACTTCCGTGGAGCAAAGATTGCAAGGCCTTACCATGAAACTTCAAGTCTTACTATAGAAAAATCGGCGCTTGATTTTTTGTAGCTCAGATAGAGTTTCTTTCATGTTTATTCTGTCTGCAGGAGATTCAGCTGAGCACTTCAAGGCCAACACCAATATGGAAAATACACAATGCATCATCTTGTCACAATGTTCATCATTAAGATTCGAGAGTAAATTGATATCCATAACATGATGCAGTGATTGTGGAATTGAGCTTTCAACCCAACTCTTCAAGCTCAAATCTTCGACAAACATGACATCATTTGGTCGTTTTCTTGTAAAGGTTTCCATCAACATAATACCATAACTATAAACATCACATCTTGTAGAAACTAACCCTTCCAAGCCATACTCTGAAACAAAAATCATAACCCATCACACCTTACAATAATATGCACTAGAAGATATTTGATACAATTAAAAGTGATTAATTAAAGAGGGAAAAAAATTAACCAGGTGCAATGTACCCCAGCGTGGCAAGGGTATCGGTCAGCACAATGCTATCCCCTTTACCTAACAGTTTTGATATCCCGAAATCACTTACATGGGCAATCATCTCTTCGTCCAAATAACACATTACTAGGCTTTAGGTCACAGTGAACGATGGGTGTTGCATAGCCATGATGAAGATATTCTAATGCACACTCGACATCGATCATTATATTCAACCTTTGCATAACATTCAAGCAATGGTTGTGGGAATACAACCATTTTTCAAGGTTTCCCATTGGCATATATTCAAGTACTAATGCCCTGAAATCTTCATTAGAGCAGCTGCTTATAACCTTGGTCAGGTTTCTATGGCGAATGTTACGCAATATGTTGCATTCGACATCAAAACTCCTGAAAGCAGCTTCACTATGCAGATTAAAAACCTTCACAGCTATAACCCTCGCATCTCTGAGAATTCCTTTATAAACAGAACTGAAACTCCCATTGCCTAGCAAATTACTTTCATCAAACTGTTTAGTTGAGTGCAAGATTTCGTAATAGAAAATTCTTTCTGTTTCCGTAGATACCGCTAGCTCATTAGTTCTACCACCTACCTTATACTTCCTTTGATAATGCACAAAGATAAGTCCCAAAGAGACGGAAACGATATGCACAACCACCCCAACAATAATAGATAAAAAAAATTCACTTTTTTCCTCCTTGATGTGCGATCGGGAACAACAGGGCAGAGAGACACATGAAACCTAGGAATTCCACATAATGCTTTATTTTCTTTGAAAGACTCCATAGTGAAGTTTTTTAATGGACCATCAACAGGAATCTCTCCACTTAAAGCATTGAAAGAGACATTGAAAAAGACAAGGCTTTTAAGTGTCTCCAAAGACTTTGGGATTGAACCAGAAAGTTTATTATAGGAGAGATCCAGTTCTGACAAACTGACCAAGTTTCCCACATATATGGGAATTAAACCTTCCAGTGTATTATGGGCCAGAGACAGAGAAATTTGATGCTGTAACTTCCCAATGGTGGTGGGGATAGTCTGAGAAAACTAATTCATGGCTAGATTAATACGAGTTACTACCACTAAGTTACCCATATCTGGAGGCAAAATTCCACTTAAGGAATTCGAGGATAGGTCTAGCTCAAACAAATCCGTGAGGCGCCACAAGCTTGACGGTATGTTTGAAGTCAGATTGTTGGAATTCAAATGAAGTTTTCTTAGAGAAGTGATATTTCCATAACATTCAGGAATCGAACTGGAAAATTGATTTTGGCTTAAAAGTATAGAGTTGATGAATTGTAAATTACATAGATCCTCTGAAATGGTTGTTGAATAGAGCTAATCCCTGAAGCATATGCATGTGCTTGAGAGTATGAGGAATTTCACCAGACAACTCATTCTGTGATAATGAGAGAGTGATTAAGCTGCTTAAGTTGCCTATACCAGTAGGCATGCTACCCTCAATATTGCAATTGTGGGCAATGAAATATTGCAATGCGGAAGAGAAGTTCCCAATGAAAGATGGAATTATTCCAGAAAGTGGATTATCACCAATTTGGAAAAATTTTAAAAATCTGCAATTTGTTAAGGAAGTAATAAAGCTCAATTCTGAAGAAGGCAATTTAGTTACAAGATTATTGGAGGCCAAGCTGAGGAATTGCAGTAGAGTTAGGTTGCCGAGAGAGTGGGACACAACACCAGTGAAATTGTTTCCTCCGAGATCAAGATTTTCGAGATGGACACAGTTATAGATAGAGCTTGGTATTGCTCCACTCAACTTATTCATACCAAGGTAAATTCCTTCAACAAGGGGTGAGGCATTACACAAATTGGTGGGAAGGCCGCCTGATATACCATTGTCAGTAAGGTCAAGGTTTTGAAGAGATGAGATGTTCAAGAGCTCCGACGGAATTGAACCCCCGAAATTGTTGAAAGGTAATATTAAGTTCTCCAATTGGTAAAGTCGGGTAATATCCGTGGGTAAAACACCTGACATGGGTGAATCAAAATGAATAGTGACGCGATAAAAATATAAAAAATGAATGGTGGTGAAGGATCAAATTGCCACGGGCATTTTTTTTTTACATGTCAATGGTGATTGGAGTAATATTTCTATGAATATTTTTCTCTTTGCATTAAATTTTTAAAAAAAATTAATCCTACACTTAAAATCCTGAAAATAATAATCACTGGCTTTGAAATATAACGTTTTTCACTAAATCTAAGGTTACGAACTGGCAAACTAATATCTTTCTCAAATTAACAGAACATTTACAAATTAAATAAAGTACCTTAATAATTATGTTATAGTTAGATCTGAATTTTTAAAGGGTTACAAATAAAATCACAATTTTTTTGTAAATTGCAATTATTTTATTTGATTGCAATTTGCAAAAAATTGATAATTTTATTTGCGATTAACTCAATTTTGAAATATATGAAAAATTCAAAATATCTACAGTAAAAAAGAAAATAATTTCTAAAATCATAAAATCAACCAGTTATTTCCTAAACATTGTTAGAGATAAATTTTTTTTGGGTCCCATAACTTATAGACTGTCTGTTTTTTGTCCCAAAAGTTTTGACTATTAGATTTTGGTCTCGTAACTCTTAGGATTGTTCAATTTTGGTCCTATTTTCACAGAAATAGTAAAAACAACGCCATTTTTGCCAATCGTAATACACGTGGTGATTGAATTTGGAAATTTTCGATATTTTTGTTAGTATTTTATTATTTTTTATTAGTATTTTAGTAATGATGAATAAATAAATAAACACAAAATGAAAAAAATAATTATTTGGCACCCACGTCAGTAAGGGTACCACCAAAAAGCCCTAAATTCAACCATTACGTGCTTCGTGCATGGAAAAAATAATTTTATTTTTATATATTTCTGAAAATGGAATCAAAATTCAACAACCTAAAAGTGTTACGGACCAAAATTGAAGAGTCAAAATTTTCGAGATCAAAAGTGGACTTGATAAGTTATGGGACCAAAAAGCTTGTTATCTCTGACAATGTTTAGTGACTTTTAATAAAAATAATGTCATTATAAAAAAATTGGATGATAATTTTTTAGTAAAATATGATAATATCTTACTACTGTTTATATTTAGAAGTAATAATAATAATAGATATATTTACAAAGAAAACGGATGACATGTGTAGGCTTATACGTAATAATAGTAGCACCTGTGAAGTTGTTTTCCTGGATTTCCAATTGTCTTAGCATTGTAAGATTTGCAATATCTGTTGGGAGGCTGCCACTCAGGTTATTGCCCTAGAACTATGCGTTGCAAAGAAGACATATTGAATATGTTGAGGGGCAGTGTGCCACTAATATTACTCCTTTCAATAGCAAGTGCAACCAAATTGTGAAGATTGCCAATCTCCATTGGTATAACACCTGTTAAGAAAAAATATAAAAATTTGAAATGTATATATATATAAATTAAGCTGATGGAGTGAAGAATATATATATAATATACCTTGTAAGTTGTTACTACCCAGATATAATTCCTCGAGAGATGTTAAATTGCCAATTGATGTTGTTCTCCCCGCTGAAGAAGTTGAACGATAGAGATAGCACTCGAAGTTTCCAACAATGGGACATATTTGATGGAATTTGGCCGCTCAGCCGATTGAAAGAAAGGCTAATCCATTCAAGAGAAGATATGTTAAATATGGCGGAGGGTATAGCACCTGACACTTGATTGGAGCCCATGTTTAGATGTTGCAGATTATAGCCTAAGTAATTTATCTAATTCTTCATCAGAGAGATAAGCAGAAACAATAACAGGAAACTTGTCACCTTGTTCAAGATATGCATATTTTAAATGCTCTGGAAGTGGTTTTAGTTCAGGTTCCTTATCTTTGCTTGGTATTTGAGATTCATTTACTTCTTTTTCTGGGGCAGAATTTGTAAATGTTATTTGCTTAACAGATTCACTTGACCCATACTTTGCTTTAGGAGTTCCCTCAAACTTGATTTCCTTGTATATATCCATATATTGTGCCTTCTTCTTTGAAATTTCCTGCAGTGAATTAAGAGAAAATACACAATCAATTAGATCAATATTATCTGAATCAACAAATGAAGAATTTTTAGAAGAAATGATAGATTTTCTTATGCAATATTCAAGTGGTTCATCAGGCTTCATCCGTGTGACTTCATCTTTTATGCAAGCTTGTACTATGTCAATTGCATGACATTCTTCAATTCCATCATTATCATGAAATCTAAATGCTCTGTAGATATCAAATAACACTTGCTCATCATTTACTCTTAATACCAACTCTCCCTTTTTTACATCGATCAATGCTACTCCCGTAGCCAAAAACGGTCTTCCTAAAATAAGAGGTGTTGATTCATCCTCTTCCATGTCTAGCACCACGAAGTCTACCGGAAAAATGAATTTATTAACTTTGACTAAGACATCCTCCACTACACCTTTCGGGTATGCTAATGTTCGGTCTGCTAATTGTAAACTTATGGTCATTTGCCTCATTTGGCCTAACCCAAGTGCCTTGAATACGCTATAAGGCGTGAGATTTATACTTGCTCCTAAATCACAAAGAGCTCGTTGAAAGTGTGTTTCACCAATATCGCAAGGAATTGTAAAGCTGCCCGGATCTTTCAATTTTTGGGGTAATTTATTTTGGATTATAGCACTGCACTCTTCCGTCAAGTTTATGGTCTCGAACTCAACCATTTTTCTCTTCTTAGACATTACATCCTTCAAGAACTTTGCATAATTAGGCATTTGCTCCAATGCCTCTACAAACGGGATGTTTATATGAATTTTCTTTAGGATATCAAGGAATTTTGCAAATTGCTTATCCAACCTTTTCTTTTGAAATCTTTGTGGAAAAGGAAGGGGAACTGAACTTTTCGGTACATCTCCAGAATTTGCAAGTATTTCTTCATCATTCTTAATTTCCTTTGTCTTTCCGTTCACCTGAGTCACCTTATCACTATGGTCTTTGGGCTGTTCCATTTCTTTCTCTTCTGCTGGCATATTCGGGCCCTCGTAACTTGTACCACTTCTTAGATTAATTGCTTTGCATTGTTCCTTTGGATTGATTTCGGTGTTGGATGGAAATTGACCTTTTTGATGTTGGCCTCCAATTTTTGTAGCAAGCTGCCCAATTTGAGTCTCAAGAGATTTAATCTGAGCCCCTACAGAATTAGCAAAGTGATCCATATTAGATTCCACTTTTGAGATTCTATTCCTTGTTTCACCCATGAAATTCTTTGTTTCTCCCATGAAGGATGTGAACATCTCCTCCATGCTTAGCTTTTTTGGTTCATCGATCACTCCATTTGTGACACTGAAATTTGGAGGAGGCTGCAGAGTATTTCTTGTGTTAGAATATGAGAAATTCTCATGGTTTCTTAAGTTAGGATGGTACTGATTTGGAGGAATTTTTTGATAATTTCCAAAGTTCCGATTCCCTTGATTTCCCACATATTTTGCTTCTTCTGATATGACTTGATCTATCCAAGCTTGATTTGTCTTTTCGGCTAAAAGGCTCTCCATTTGAGTGCTTAATGTGCTTATTTGAGATGTGAGTTTCTCGAGCACATCTGTTCCATTTACTGCAGCTAATTTCTTGATATCTCTTCTTTCTGAAGTCCACTGATAGTTATTTAAGGCCATTTCATCCAATAGTGCAAAGGCTTCATCCGGTCTTTTAGAGAGAAGTGATCCACCAGCTGATGAATCAACTACCGTTCTTGTTCGCGGTTCCATTCCTGAGTAGAAATAACAAATTTGTTGTTCTGGTTGAAATCCATGTTGAGGGCATTTCCTCAACAACTCCTTAAAACGATCCCACGCATCATAGAGAGGTTCCTCATCTCGCTGCATAAACTGAGTTATCTCTCCTTTTAACTTCAATGTTTTTACTGGTGGGAAAAATTTCATCAAGAATCTTTGTACCAAATCATCCCAAGTAGTTATAGAGTTTGGTAATTGAGAATGGTACCAGTGCTTTGCCTTATCTTTAAGAGAAAATGGAAACAAGCGAAGATGAATTGCTTCTTCTGGGACACCATTGTACTTAACCGTTCCCGCAACTTCCACAACATGCTCTAGGTGTGCGTTTGGATCTTCTGATGGAAATCCCCCAAACTGATTTTGTTGAACCATTTGAATTAATGGAACTTTTAGTTCAAAATTGTTTGCATTTATTGGCGGGTGGTGTATAGCTCCATCAAATCTCCTACCAACTGGCCTAAAATAATCATTTATCGGTCGCTGATCTACTTCTGCTGGTGCAGGATTCTGGACAGGATTCAATGGGTTTTGACCATTTGGAGGTACATTATTAATGTTCTCATTGTTATTCTGGTTTTCCTCCATCTCACAAAGCAAATTCCTACGAACCCGATTATTACGACGACACGTGGTTTCAATCTCAAGGTCCAATACTTCAAGATTTCTTCTACTTGAACGTGTGTTCATAAACTATCCTGAAATTCAATAAAATAAATTAAGATACGAAATTATAAGAGTTTAATCAAATATAATAAAATGCAGTTTTTCTAGAGTAAAAACAGGTTATTAATCACAATATCACCGTATTTGCTAGTCCCCGGCAACGGCGCCAAAAACTTGTTCGCTAATAATTTTTTTTGCTTAACCGCAAGTGAACGGCGTAGCTTATAGTATATAGGCGAGCACGAGTATCGTATCCACAAGGACTAGACTAAGTGAGTACCACAACTTTTCTAACCAGATCTTTATCTAGATAATCACAAATTGAGTAATTGGTTTTAATAAATTCAACACGAAAAAATACGTCTAATCGAAAATAATCTGTAATTCTAAATTCTATTCAAGCAACAAAGAGTTTTATGAGAGAATACCAATAATAAAAGAGTAGATTCTAGGACATATGATTTCATCTAGATCAATTCGCATACGATAGTTTGAATAAATAATTTAACATATATCAATGCATATGAGAGTAATCACGTAATTAGATTAAATTACCTCTCGGTCTCATTAACCCGTAGATTAATTATCAAGGTTTGTAATCTCTACTTCACTTTGAAATAATTAACTCCTGTAGTCCTAAGATTATATTCTCCCTTCATTTATCACCGATTTCTCAATCAAGTAGAATAAACAAATCAAGCAATCCTATGATCTAAACAGCATGATATCCCTCTCGGGCTCAAACAATTCATCAAACAATTCAATTACGTGTACTTAATAATCGAATCACAATATAAAAGGATGCTCGAACAATTATTGGAACGTAAATTAAATATAAAAACCAATCATATAACGAAAATCTCTAAACTAATTTCATGCCCTAGAATCTCAAAAGAGTTTAGCTAGAAGAATTCATATGTAAAATAACATAAAATGATAAACTTATTGATTGATGTCGTGCTTCACGTCCTTCTCCTCTGTTTTTTTTCTTCGTACCTGCGGTGTGCCCTGCTGCTGTCCGCCTGCTGTATGCCTTACTGCTGCTGTCCCCCGCTATTAATCTCTCGTCCCTCTTTTATAAGGTTAGATCCCAGATTTT
>JAPKLY010003443.1:0-18690 GCA_026898435.1 Prunella vulgaris | reverse complement strand
CTCCACGTCCCATTGTGTTTCTTCACCAGGACGGGGTTCGCGACCCACTGTGGGCACAAAGCTTCCTTGATGAGCTTGTTGTCTAACAACTTCTCCACCTCAACTGTTAGAGCTGCGTACTTGTCTGGTCCATACTTCCTCCGCTTTTGGCGTACGGATCTCCTCATCGGATCTATGTTAAGTCTGTGGCAAGCATGTTCCAACGGGATTCCCGTCATGTCCTCGTGAGACCAGGCAAACACATCCAGGTTGGCCATCAAGAAGAGCTCCATTCTCGACCGGTACGGTTCGGGTAACTCAGAACTGATGAAAAGTTCTAAGTCCCTTTCCGGGTCCACCGGGAGTGCCGTCAACTCTTCCATGGGGGTTACTTTTCTCTTTTGGCTTTTCCACCTCGGGTCGCTGATGAACTCGTCCCACTCCCCTTGTGACATCTGTTCAGGCTCGTGGCCAATGTGCGGTTCGAGGTCTTCGGGTTGGCCCTCAGCTTGGGCGAGCTCGTCAGCTGTGAACACCTCTGGTGGTCTGTCAGCTTGGGATGGTGTGGTGACTTGGGGAGTCGGGTCAACGTCCATTGGTGTTGGTTCTTGACCTCCCGCAGGTCCCCCACCTTGGGCCTCGTCAGCTATCTCCATGGGAGTAGGCTGTTGTCCCTGCGCTGGTACCGACCCCTGCGCAGGTCTCAACACTTGGGTTTCTCCCAAGTCCTCCATTGGTGTCGGTTGTGTGTCTTGCACAGGTCCAATGCCTTGGTTGATTTCTGACAAATCGCCTACCTCCATCATTTCAGTTTTGACTGAGATGACGTCTAGAATGTTTGGCTCGTCTGCAGGGATCTATACGTCCTCTTCGAGGATGTGGACTTGTGTAACGGAATTCTTGACCCGGCCATCTTTGATTTGGAGTAAACACTCTCGGGCCTTTTTCTGGTCACCTTTTATAGTTCCGGCACCTTTTGGAGTTAGGAATTTTAAACAGTAGTAGTAGGTCGAACACGCCGCTTTGAATTCATTAATAAAAGGGCGGCCAAGGAACCCATTGTAGGAGGACTGCTGGTCGACAACTAGGAAATCTATGAGCCTAGTCAGTCTCCTTTCGGGGTCCTCAGCCGATACAAGTTGGACGCTCAACGTAACACTACCTAGGGGGACGGTTACAGCTTCTCCGAACCCCACTATCCTAGCATTGCTAAGTTCCAGATACGACTCAAAATTACCTAAGGCATCCAAGGTGGACTTGAAGAGGATGTTGGTGAATGCGCCGGTGTCCACAAGTAGCCTGTGAACTCGGACGTTCATGATGTTGGCGGTTATCACCAACGAGTCATTGTGGGGCATCAGTACCCCTTCCAAGTCCACCGCGGAGAACTTCAGCTCGTCAGTAAGCTGTGAGACGGTCCTGGGGCCGGAGCTGCCCTCCTGGACTTGGTTTATGGCCCGGATTTCGGCCTTCCTTTTTCTCTTGGATATGGAGGATCCCCCGTCCAGGATACCTCCGGCAGCTCCGATCTCTTCCTCAAGGACTAAAAGTTCCCGCATAGGCTCCATGTTTTGCTGAGGTTGGGGAGGTGCCCTCCGTCTGTGATGGGAACCAGGTTGGTCTGCTTCCTCCTCCTCGTCATCGGAGGTAGCCCTCCTCTCGAACCTCGGCCTCTTAGCTGGGGCCTTCTTCACGAACTCGGCCAATTTCCCCTCCTCATAAAATTTCCAGAGTTGCTTGAGGAGGTCTCGGCACTCGCTGGTGAAGTGGCCGATGGCCTGATGGTAGGCACAGAACTTATTGGGGTTGAGCTTCGTGCGGTCCTGGCGGATCCGCCTTGGCTCCTCCAGCATGGCCTTGCCTTTGACGGCAGTGAAGACGTGGTCAACGGAGACAGTGAGGACCTGATTAAGCTTTTATTTGAGCTCGTCTCCCTCGCCAAAGGCCTTCAAGTTCAGGGGAGCTTTGTAGGTGCCCCCGGACTTCTTCCCGTAGGGCTTCCTTTCCTCGTGGGCACCAACTTCTTTCAATAGTGCCTCCTGCATAGCCACAAACACCCCCGTCTTGTGGCGGAATTCGCTATAAGTGTTGGGACATGCGAGGTGCATTTCCTTCCAGAGGTCGGTACCCCTCCTGAGTCCGGCCATCGCTGCGATGACCTTGGTATCCTCGCTTACCGGCTCGCCTTCCAGCAGAATTTTGTCGAACCTTTCCAGGTATTGCTGGTCGGTCTCGCCCTCACCTTGGTGGATGTTGGCGAGTCGTTGTTTCTGGGTAAGGTAAGATCCGAACCCAGAGAAGTGGGCCAGGAACTCCCGTGAGAGTTGGCCAAATGAGCAGATTGACCCCGGGGCGAGTGAAGAGAACCATCGATGAGCCCGATCCCCTAGGGTCAGCGGGAAGTTCCGGCACTGGGTGGAGTCGGTGGCGCCGACCGAAATCATGAAGTCCGCATACTTGGCCAGGTGAACTTTCGGGTCCGATTCGCCCTCGTATGCGGACATCACCGGGAATTGAATTTTCTTCTGGACCGGTGCGCGGAGGATGGCAGGTGCCAATGGAGAGGTGGGGAGAGCCGTGGCGTCAGGTCCGCCAGACTTGGCTGCTACTTGTGCTTGTAGCATTTCAACGGCCTTTTTCAGTGAGGCCAGCTCATCATCTCGGGTCACCTCCGACGGAGGGTGCTCAAAGGTCATGCGTCTCGCGGACGCACGTCCCCGAGGTGCCTCACTCTGGGGTGACCTCTCAGTGACGGGCTGGAATTGGCGTCCGCTGTGGGGACCCAGTCGGTCATTGGCGGGCCTCCTCAGCCTTTTGTGGGCTGATCTGCGTGGCTGCTGATCAGAGTCCCCATGGGACGCAGCTGGGGCCGCCGTACGCTCATTCTCTTCGTATCTTGGGCCCAGGCGGCCTTGGAGGACTTCCCTCCTTTGTGATTGGTGGGTGCTAGATGCCCCGGTGTATGCCGACTCCCTTCCCGTGTAGGGAGCGGGACCCTCCTCCACCATTTTGGCCTTACCAGTCCTCTCCCTACGCTGGCGGGCTTGTGCCGAACTCGCCTCCTGTTCGGTGGGGAGTATGCTGTAGTCCCCTCTGGTCTGGGAGCCTTGAGTGGGCCTGGTCTGCTATCGGGCTTCGGTATCTGGAACTCGTCGGGGTACCAGGGCGAGTTCGTCCTGCTGTCGCTGCTGCAACCTCTGTAGGGTCGCGATGGTGCGTTGGAGCTCATCAGGATTGCTGACCAGGTCCCTCAGGGCGGGGGCCAAGTCTTCCTGGGTCACCGCAACTCGCGGAGGTCACGGAGCTGCAGTGCTCTTCTGGGGAGGGGGTTGTGATGTCTCCACCACCTGGCGTGAGGTCTCCACCTCGGCCTGGTTTTGATAACCCCCTTTAGACCTTCCCGCAGCTGCGGAGGCCTGTCCCTTGGCGGCTCGAGTGTTAGCCATTTTTGGGTTTCGGAGGGGGTAACTTGCTGAAGGGCGTCGGAGTGGGGGGAGGTCGCAGGAGTGGTGGAGGTCACCGGAATGGTGGTCGTCCAGCTTAGGCAGAGCTGTGCAAGTTTTCGTCTAGCCTCGCGTGTGATGAATTATCCGAAATTTGGTTTATTCGTGTGCACGCGCGCGTTTGAAAACTTGTTCCGGACCGATTTCGTGTAATCCAAAGACTCGGGTTTTTGTCCGGAAATCTGGGTTCTTTGTTCAAGGGATGAAGGTGTATGTGTATCTTCAAGTGTTCTTGAGTTTTTATCAAGAACACCTTCAAATCTTCAAACCTTCAACCAAACCCTAACTTTTTCGTTCTTGAGATTTTTAATTTTTCAGGTTCGATGAGGAACCAGGCCCCTCCTTCTAGCGCCAAATTGTTGATAGAATTTACTGATTGTGTTTGTTTATGTGGCTTTACAACGAATCAATTCTACCAAACAATAATCTTATGATTTTGTGTTCTTGGGGAGGGAGAGAAGAGAGTTTAGAGAGAGAAATATTGTAATGGGAGTTGTATTGATTTTCAGAATTGTGAGAATTGTCTGAATAGTACAAGAGAAGTCTTATTTATAGGTGTGTGAGTGTGAGACGGCACCTTACGAGCCTATGTGGCTTCTGGTGTTGACGAGGGTTCCTTACCCTCGTCTCGATCTCTCACACTGTTTCCTCTATCACACCTCGTCCTACTACTATGCCTTAGACTAGATGGCCCTCATTAAAAACCTCGCCGTAAACCACCCTTGTGGATAAACCGGACGGAGGGAAAAAGAGCGCGCCATCGGGGTCCTATTCACTAACAAGTGAGATCATGGGCGAGCTCCCGGCGAGCTTTGGTTGGTCGGGCGAGCTCCCGAGCCTTGACCAGATTCCAGAGTATCGCGCAGTGATGTATCACAGTCGGGCGAGCTCTGGTCCTTCCACAGACGGGCGAGCTCTGGACCTTCTCTAGCTCGGATGGGCTCTGGAGACCTGGCAAACCTTGGGGATTATTTCTGAAACCGACGTATTAGTTCGCCATATCAACACCAGTCCTTCTAACCAACCAATCTCACACCCTGAGTGGTTTGGTATTCTTGGTTTCCAACTAAGATAGCTCTAGCAATACAAAACAATGCTAGATATTAGAGCTATCGATCTAAGCAAATGCAGAGTGAATCCTACTACAACACTAGGGAAATTTAATTGCAGAGTGTTGCTTATATTATGCTTTGAGAGCTTGGATTCTTAAGAGCTTTCACTTGGAAATTTCCCGTTAGCCTTGAATGGGTGCAAGGCTCTCCATATTTATAGGCAAGATACAAAATAGATCCGTTGGAGAAGATCTAACCAAATCTTTCCTATTTTAGGGTGGTTGCAGGCTAGATGTACTGTTGACCTAATCACCATGCTTAATCTGGCAATTTTGTCCACCCGCCTGCAACTCTGAGACGCATTAAATGCCACATTAAATGCAACGCAGACTTCGTACATGTGTGTCGAAAGATCATTTGCTCTCCGTTCAAACGGCTAGTTGACCTTCTGACATCTGTCCTTCCTCGTACATTCAATACTCTGAGTCTCTTGTTAATAACTCAGCCTAAATGTTTGTCTTTATCGGAGTCTTACTGGCATTCTCTTTGTCTCTTATCCCATAGCATAAATAACATTTTTGCTTTGGACTTATATGATTCAGGTAAACTGAACCAATGCCCAAGTCAGGTCTTATGTGCGTTCAGCACAGCATGATAGGTTATTCAGCCCAGTATGTGTAACCTTTTTGCTTTGGACTTACATGAGTCAGATAAACTGACTCAAGGCCTAAGTCTGGTCTTATGAGCATTCAGCTCTGCCTGATAGGTTATTCTTACTCTTCACTGGCTAAGTTCTGTCCTGAGCATGCTTAGTGTACTCAGTAGAATCATCGGTCAATGGAACTTCCGGATTGTCTTCAGGACGGATCATCAGGCTTCGTTCTTCAGCTTCAGTTCAGGCAATCTTCAGCAAGACTGACTCTGACTTCTTCAGGATGGATTGCACTTCAGACTTCAGTAAATTGGGTCGACTCCAATATTCTTCAGTCTTCAGCACGTTCCCCCTGAACTGAATTCCTAACCTAACTATCCTGAACTAGACAATCCTGAACAGCTGTACTTAGGCAAATTCATCAGGAGTTTTGGGATCTAATCAAAATCCTCAGATTGTCCCAACAATTTCCCCCTTTTTGATGATGCCAAAACCCTTAAGCAAATTCCTATTCATCTATACAATCAACTGACCTAGTCAGTGAAATAAGTTCAGTACCTTCTGACAAACTAGGCACTTAGTCTATAAGATGAAAACAAGGAATGGGTTAGTACAGTTCTTGATAAGGATACAGAAAAGTAAATTCAGGAGTCAACAAGAAGTTGTACTCAGGAAAATAAATAACTTCATTGATTGATATAAGAGTTACAATTATCCTGAAGCTATTACAATTTCCTGAACAACTAACTCCTGAAGTAGCTACTCTTCATCCTTGTTCCATTCAGTAAGAGAGATCTCATACATCTCCAAGACTCGGCTCAGAATCTACTTCATTCTGTTCCGATCACCAACGGCCCCGGCAGCGCATCCTACCCTGACGACTTCTTCAGATATCACTTTCCGGTCCAGATGCTTGGAGTTTCCGAAGAGTGGAGGAGGATAGGTAATGAATTCCGGCGGAGCGATCTCGACCCCTTCTATGTCTGCATTCCTGATAATCTCAGCCCATAGATCAGGATGCTCCTGCGCCATCCAATGATGGAGTATGACGTCTTTATCTTCAGTCTGATCATCCCATAACCCTACCACGTAGAATAGGTAAGCCCACCTATTCCGAATCAGAATCCATACCCCAACATCTCAAGCGGAATGAAATCCTCCACAAACTGAAGTGGAGGAGGACTCTGACCTGGATTGACCTCCATCTTCCTCTGAGTCTTCTTTCGAGATCCAGAAGGCACAGATTTCTTCTTCTGAACCTGCGAAGTCGGGTACTCGTTGGACTCTTTCAATCGTTGGATCTGACTGAGTAGCGAAATCTCCTTCATCTTCACTAACTTCTCCGCCTCAGTCATCATCATCTTCTTCTGAGTGGTCGTCCCCGGGTGCATTTGTTCCTCCATCTCAGTATACAAGGGTTCCAAAGCAGGATCTTCAGAGGACCTCAACCTCTTCGGATCTGAGCCTTCAGTAGCTTCGATGGCAGCGACGGACCTAGTCCTTTTCCTGTCCGCAGCTTTCAGTTCTGGGGGGAAGATCTTCTTCTTGGCTTTACCAATTTGCTTCTTTCCTTCTTCCCCCTTTTTGGCATCATCGTCGTTGATTCGGCCAATGACCTCGTTTACTGACTTCGCCAACAAGGTGAACTGACTGTCCATCTCAGTGTGCTTGCACTGCAGTTGCCCAATCTACCAAACCATCCCTCTCAAGCTCCCGCTGAGCTTATCAATAACTGCATTGTGCTCGCCCTTTAACTTGGCTTCAAAGTTAACCAACTGGTTATTCAGAGCACCTTCGATCTCCAACTTCCCTTGGGCTGATAACTCACTCAGTAGCTCCGCTTTCAGATCTGCCTTCAGCTTATCCAACTTTCCATCAACCAACTGATTGACCCTCTCATTCAGTTGTTGATCAAGAAAAGTGGCAAGCTTATTCTCTTGCTGAGTTAGTGCATCAGAAACCATTTGATTGCAACTCTAAATGGCCCCTTTTGCTTGCTCAGTAATAACAGTGAGATCTACTGAGTGTTGTGTCCGAACCTCACCGAGAAGATCGATCGCAGCATTCATATCCATCCCCATCTCGTTCAGATCTCGGTCCAGTCTGTTCATCTTTTTGTTCAGAATGTCAGAATTGGAACCGACCCGACTTATCTTTCGCTCAACGAGGATTACCCTTCTATGAAGATTGGCAAGAGCTCGTGAGGAGTTTTGAACATATAAAGATTCTCAGGTGTTCCATTTACCTTTTACTCGGACCAGACCTGATGGACCCTCTCCTGAAGCCTCCGCAGTCCCGGGTCCCAGGAGTGCGTCATCGGCCGGTGCACTGACCCCTTCAGTGCCACCTTGCTGAATATCATCAGCAATCACAACGACTTCCTTTTCCCTCTCCTTCTCTCCCTTGTGAACATCCATCATCTGATGTATCTCCACTTCTTGCATGAGCTCAGCAGATTGTGTCTTAAGATAAATGCGGCGAACAGTTTTGATAAAATCCGCCATTTTGATCAGATGATGTAAAGAGTTCACCTCAAAGTGATCAAATCGAGCAGCTTCAGATTCAACCATTTTATCCCATCCTCTCGATTCTCCGAGCTGACTCAATTCAGGCCAAGTGGCACTCCTGATCATGGCGTAAGTGTGAAGTCGCACAACCGCCTCCTTCTGAGCATCTGAGAGGTCAGGAAACCTCTTATCCACCATCTCCGCAGTCGTTCCCCTTGCCACTATCTCAAAGTCAGGCAAAGTGTTTTCATCAAGCGCGGGGAATGGCCATGGGACATCAGCCTGAACAACTTCAGTCTCTTCATCTTGAATTGAAGTCACTACCTGTTGTATTTGATCAGTCGCCACATCTTGCTAGAATATGAATGGAGCTGGATCTGAGGGTGCCATTTCTAGAATGGCAGAGATGGGGGCAACTTCAAGAGCAGGTTCCCCCTCCGTAGTTGCATGTTGAATCACTTCTTCAGCAGCCTTCTCTTCCACGGGCTTTTTCTTTTGCTCTTCTGACCCTGGATACTTAAATTTCAGCGTCGGTTGCTTGGGTCCGGAGAGCTTGGATTTGTCCTCCGCTGGCTTCGAAATAAGGGCCCCTGAAGATTTGCTCGCCTAAGCCTTGACTCCTCCAGTCGTGCTCACCTGAGCCTTCTTCTTCTGGGTTCTCGATCGTTTCTTTATGCCAGCATCACCGGAATAAGCTCTGAAAAGGTCTATTTTCACTGGAATCTGGAGTGATTGGGCCTGATCCACATCACTGAGATCTAAGGTTTCCAAGATCAAGGAAATCTTTGTGCCGAAGTGCATATTGGCCTCAAACGTCGCCTGACCCTCCGGCGAGTACTTGATCTTACTGGTCTCCGCTACCACTAGATGGAGAAAGTAGTCCTCCCAGTGGAAGGCATGCACTGAGGCATCTGCGATTGCCATCATGGTATACAATTTCGGCCGGGAGATCTGCTCCAACCCTCCAGCAATCCCCATCACCCCCTGACTAGTCAGGTCGAAGAAGTGACGATTCTCAGTCCTCAGAACGGACTTGTTCAGGCCCGACTTCAGGACAACATCTCCACCACAGAGAGACTGGAGATAGTCCTTCTCAGTGCCAAACCCGTAGTCGATAGGGCTTCGTCCAGAGTGGGGAAGATTAAACACCTCTTTAACCTTCTATCTAATGTTGAGAGTGACCCACTTCCTGGTCATCTCATCTTCACCATTTTTCCCTTTTACACAAGAAGTCAGGGGAATACAGGTCTCCCACTCCTGAGAGTCCTTGTTCTGCGCCATTTTGATGTAGAAGGCAGCAACAAGACGAGGATGAAGTCTCTTGGGTTTTGTTGTGATGAACTGTAGAAGTCCTGCATTTTCAAACAGTTCTTTCACAGGCAAAATGTCAGGATGATTAGAAGAGAAATCTCCAAAAGGTTCCCAGTGAATCTCATTCCTAAGATGGAAAAGATTCCCAAAGAACGAATCGACTGAGGGTGAAGTCATGGATGAAGTCTTGAAGATGTGAAGGAAAGCAAATAGCAGAGAGAAATATAGCAAGAAAAGATTTAAGTGCGTAAAGATCGCAATGACAAAAACTTCCCGTATTTATACTAAAATCCAGTTTTAATCGGACGGCTCAGAAACTAATGACTTATGAGATTCAAAGGTTAAGATTAAAATGCAAGATGCATGGATGCAGAGCCTCTTCGGTTTTCAACAGTAATGATTCAAAACTTTATCAAAAACTGTTCCCGCCCACTGTGCATTAAATGCGCGTCAGAGCGTGTCCGTATTTAATTCAAATAATTTGCATTAAATAATAACTGAATATTAAATGAACGGCTGGGATTAAATGACAAAATAATTTAATTTGACAATACGGCAAACAGTATCAAGGATGATGCAAGCAAGATAAGAGGACTAAAAATAAATCAGGAAACATACCAGTCAGTCAGATTTGTATTCTGACTGATACCACATTTGACCTATCAGGGTGACAAGCCCTAAATTCAGTGTCCTGAATCTTAGTCAGTCTATACTGATCATCCTTTTCATACTAAATGTTCCCCCTACAACCATTCACAATCTCTCTGAGATTCCTTCATCCTGAGTCCATATTAGTCATCCCCCCTGACCTTGAGCATTCTGATCAGAGATTCAGATTGAATCTCCTAAGCCTGGGTCAAGGAGTCCTAATTCTACTGATAGCTCAACAAATCTGGTTACAGGCAAAGCCTTAGTCAGTATGTCAGCTCTCTGCTTATCAGTAGGGACTCTCTCCATCCTGATGTCCTTTTTCTCAACATGATCTCTGATAAAGTGATGTCTGATGTCTACATGCTTACACCTTGTGTGTAAGACTGAGTTTTGGGATATGGCAATGGCACTATTATTGTCACAATAGATTGGGACTTCAGTGGCCTCAATTTGGTAGTCTCTCAGTTGCTGTTTCAGCCAAAGGATCTGAGAACAACAACTGCCTGCCGCCATATACTCAGCCTCAATAGTAGTGTTGTAACACTGGTTTGCTTCTTAGAAAACCAAGAGATCAGTTTACTCCCTAGAAACTGACATGTGCCTGTAGTTGATTTCCTGTCAAGCCTACAGCCTCCATAATCTGCATCTGAATAGCCAGTCAGTTCTAGGTTGTCATCAGAGGGATACCAAAGTCCTAAATTGACTGTACCCTTCAGGTATTTCAAAATCTTTTTGGCACTCTCTAGATGACTCTTCTTTGGGTCAGACTGATATCTTGCACAAGCTCCGACTGCATAAGTGATGTCAGGACGACTAGCAGTTAGATACAACAAGGATCCTATAAGTGCCCTATATTCAGTCTGATTTACTGATACTCCTTCTTTGTCAGGATCCAGCTTCTCATTTGTGTTCATGAGAATACGTGAGACTTTGCTGGACTGAACTCCGAATTTATGAATCAAGTCTCTCGCATACTTGGACTAATTTATGAAAATTTCGGAGTCAGATTGCCTGACTTGGAGACCCAGAAAGAAGTTCATTTCTCCCATCATTGACATCTCAAATTTACCAGTCATTAGCTTGGAGAATTTCTCACAAAGCTTCAGATTAGGAGATCCAAATATTATGTCATCCACATAAATCTGAACCAAGAGAATGTCCTCCCCTTCGGATATCCGGAAGAGGGTCCTGTCCACTGTTCCTTTCACGAACCTGTGGTTTATTAGGAATTGGGATAGTGTATCATACCAAGCTCTCGGAGCCTGCTTTAGGCCATAAAGAGCTTTCTTCGGGTGATTTACCTTATTCCCAACTTCGAACCTTAGAGGTTGCTCAACATACACCTCCTCGTTCAGTACAACATTCAGAAAAGCACTCTTCACATCCATCTGATACACTCTGAACTTCTTGAATGTTGCAAATGCCAGAAACAACTTGATTGCTTCCAACCTTACGACCGGAGCAAAGGTCTCATCATAGTCGATTCCTTCGGCCTGAGAGTAACCCTTTGCCACTAGTCTGGCCTTATTCCTGACAACAACATTCTTATCATCCCTCTTGTTCATAAAAACCCACTTGGTGCCAATAACATGTTGACGCCTAGGTCTCTCAACTAACTCCCAAACCTGATTCCGCTCAAACTGATTGACCTCATCCTGCATGGCTAGGATCCAGTTGGGGTCAGCAAGAGCTTCATCTATGCTCTTAGGTTCCTGATCACTCAGGAAACAACAAAACATAGCGCTCTCGCCAAAGGACAACCTCGTCCTGACCCCCTCATTTACATCACCAATGATGTCAGCCAATGAGTGCTCATCTAGCCATGTCCTCCTGCTGACTGGAGCATTGGAAGCTGCTGACGTTCCCTCGCCTGATCCTGAAACATTAGTCTCGACAATAACAGGCAAAGAAGCGGAACGAGCAAGAACAGGGGATACTGAGTCATTTCCTGAGGGTTGGCCAATATCAGAGACATTATTTCCCCCTACAGTGTTGGACTCAGTAACTGTCTCAGGTGCAGAAGCATCATCACCGATAGTACATACCTCAGGTTGAGTCTGTCCCTCCGTCTGAGACTCAACATTATCCGAGGCTGGGGCTTGCTGAGGGTTGGCCTGAGGTCCATCCTGATCTTCATCATCATCATCCCATCCTTTGGGAGCACTGACAAGTTTGATCTTGAATTCAGGATTTTTCAGGCTCAGTCTTATTACTCTCTTGGTAACCCCCTCAGTGTCAGGACTCTGAACCTATTTTCTACGCACTGATGCAGTCTCATCAAACACAACATGAGGTGTTTGTTCCACACAAAGGGTCCGACAGTTATACACCCTGAAGGCTTTGCTGACTGAGGAGTATCCTAAGAAAACTCCTTCATCAGACTTGTTATCAAAGGCTTTCAGCTGGTCTTTCCCATTCTTCAGGATGAAACTCTTACACC
The DNA here is from genome assembly GCA_026898435.1 of Prunella vulgaris. NCBI lineage: Eukaryota > Viridiplantae > Streptophyta > Magnoliopsida > Lamiales > Lamiaceae > Prunella > Prunella vulgaris. The sequence goes on along the minus strand of JAPKLY010003443.1, from coordinate 6,595 downwards.
CAAAGATATGGAAATAAGAGATGTGAGGCTTCCTCTTGTTCCAAGTTTCATAAGGTGTCTGAGCATGTTGTTTGTTCAGCATAGATCCGTTCTGAGTGTAGCAAGCAGTATTGATTGCTTCAGCCCAGTACTTCTTGGGCAGTCCTGACTCAGCCAACATGGTCCTGGCAGCTTCCTTCAGGGTCCGATTCCTTCTTTCAGCTACCCCATTCTGCTGAGGGGTCCTGGCTGCAGAAGTCTCATGAGCTATACCATGGTTAGTACAAAAGTCAGTTATAATAGAGTTTATGAACTCTGTTCCTCGATCTGATCGGATCCTGACTATGCTCTGACCATGTTCAGTACTCAATTGCTTGAGTAACTCCGGAAGCTTGACCTGAGTCTCCTTCTTGTTCAGCAAGAAAATAACCCATGTGTACCTGGAATAATCATCAACAACAACAAGGGTATATTTCCTACCATTCATGCTGACAGGAGTGATTGGACCAAAAAGATCCATGTGCAGGAGTTGAAGCACTCTGTCAGTTGAGAAGGATTTTTTCTCTTTGAATGAGGCTTTGGTTTGCTTGCCTTCCTGACATGCTCCGCACACGTGGTCTTTGCTAAAAACTTCATTAGATAGACTCTCTGCAAGAGAAAGTTGAGAGATTTTGTTAATAATCTTGAAGTTTAAGTGACTCAGGCGTTTATGCCAGAGCCAACTGGGCTCAGAAGAGCTCTTAGCGACCAAACAAGTTTCAGGAGGGCTGCTCTTGAAGTCAGCAAAATAAACATTGCCCCTCCTGACACCTGTAATCAGAACCTGCAGTGTAGATTTGTCCTTCACAAGACACATGTTAGATGTAAATTCTACACTATATCCTCGGTCACAAAACTGACTGACCGAGAGCAAGTTATGTCTCAGTCCCTCAACATATGATACATTCAGTACACAGACAGAGCCAATAACAAGGGTTCCGAATCTCCTGGTGAAACCCTTAGAGTTATCACCAAAGGTTACCTGCGGGCATTCCTGAGCTACATAATCCTGAAGGAGATCATGAAATCCGGTCATGTGTCTGGAACACCCTGAGTCCAAGTACCAGTCCTTCATCAGATCCTCCTTCCTCTTCTTGTAGCCCGCAGCGACCTGAAACGAATCAGGCCTCAGGTACCCATCTCGTATTGGGTCCTACAGAGTCAGCCATACCCTTCAGGATCCAGATTTGTTTAACAATTCTGATAGCATCAGAAGTGTAAACCTGTCTCCCAAAAACATCAACATACACAGTCCTCTTCTTCCTTTGTGCCTGGGAAGTTGAGGGTGTATGGGTGTCGGCCTGAGTCTCAGGGGCCCTAGATTGATTCCTGGGGGCGGGCCTCCTGTTCCTCTTTGGCCTGGGTGCATTGGGCTGAGTTTGATCCCGGGAAGGAGCAGCTCGGGCCTGACCTCTTGGCACTTGAGGTCTGGCCTGAGTGTTATCGGAGTCAGGTCTCCGTTGCCTTTTAGAGACCACCTGGTTTGTCCTTCTCCTTTGAGGATTGGGACGCTCCTGATGGGCTCTGTGCCCTGCCTGAGGAGTCTGGACCTCAGTAGTCCTTGGCCTTGCCTGAGGCCTCCTCTGACCAGAGTTCCTTCCACCCTGAGCATTTCTAGGCTGAGCCTGAGATGTGCTAGGGGTGGAATTCTATCCAGCCCGAGGATTCCTGGGCTGAGCCTTGGAGTTCCCTGGGTCTGTCTTTCTCGACTCAGGATGAGAAGCCTTGGCCTTTCTGTCACACCCTAATCTTTAAATACAGCGGAAATCTTTAATAAATCTTGAAAAGTAATCTTTTGGGTGTGATTGTTGATAGAATTTACTGATTGTGTTTGTTTATGTTGCTTTACAACGAATTAATTCTACCAAACAATATTCTTATGATTTTGTGTTCTTGGGAAGGGAGAGAAGAGAGCTTAGAGAGAGAAATATTGTAATAGGAATTGTATTGATTTTTAGAATTGTGTGAATAATGCAAGAGAGGTCTTATTTATAGGTGTGTGAGTGTGAGACGGCACCTTACGAGCCTATGTGGCTTCTGGTGTTGACGAGGGTTCCTTACCCTCGTCTCGATCTCTCACACTGTTTCCCCTATCACGCCTCGTCCTACTACTATGCCTTAGACTAGATGGGCCTCATTAAAAACCTCACCGTAAACCACCCTTGTGGATAAACCGGATGGAGGGAAAAAGAGCGCGCCATCGGGGTACTATTGACTAACAGGTGAGCTCATGGGCGAGCTCACAGGCGAGCTTCGGTGGGTCGGGTGAGCTCCCCGAGCCTTGACCAGATTCCAGAGTATCGCGCAGTGATGATTCCACAGACAGGCGAGCTCTGGACCTTCTGCAGCTCGGATGGGTTCTGGAGACCTGGCAAACCTTGCGGATTATTTCTGAAACCGACGTATTAGTTCGCCATATCAACATTTGCCCCCCAGCTCGCGCGCATCATGACTTTGTCCAATGTGTGGGCGAGCTGGAGAACTTGAAGTCTGGCGAACTATTTCTAGGGGGAACCGAAATAATAGGCGAGCTGCGCTTCGGAGGTCACCTCGGCCGACACGATGCGGGATCCCAAGCGTCATGCAAGTCTCTCGGTGTCTCGATTCCCACCCACAATAATGATAACTTTTCAAATTCTTTGCAAAAAGGTCCCTGATCTTTCGGGAATTTCGAGCTCGCGCCCAGCGTCTATAAATAGGCGGAAATGAGGAATTTCCTCACTTTTGCTTCCTCACTTCTCAGAGCACATTTCTGGCGAACATTCCTCTGCTTCAGACGTGTCCCCGAGCATCCCCTAAGGTAGAAACCCGGATTTCCCTTCTCTTCCTTCTTGTTTCTTATTTCCGGACGCCCACATTATGTCTGAGAACTCTTCGAGTCGAACCTCTCCGAATCGCGATTTGGGTAAAGGATAAATGACCGATGACCTTCCAAACCCCCGATAGGCACCTGTGATCCTCTCATCGAGCTCTGGGGCGAGCTCTGAAACCTTCCCAGACAGTAGCGAGCTCTTGGGGTCAGTTCGCTCTGACTCCAGCGAGCAAGCTACTAGTTCCGGTGAGGAATCGCCCCTCCACGAACTCTGGGATTACTCAGAACGAGGTCACGGAGGAGCTGCGACCCCCATTGAGGAAGAGGCCGCCGAGGTTGGGGCCCGGGAGGAGGTCGCCGAGGTTGGGCCTGGCGACCTTGCTGGCGAGCTGGCCCGCGAGGTCGACGAAGAGGTTGGCGAGGATATGGGGACGGAGGTCACTTATGAATACCTCTGTTTCATCGACTTTCCCTTTCCTAAGCTCCCTGAACATCAAGTCTCTACCTAGGTCTTGAATGAGTTCGACTGGGGCGAATATGTGAGAACTCACGGGGCGAGCTTTCCCCTACCCCGGAGAGCTCCGATTCGAAAAGCCGCTGGCAAGTCTGATCTTAAGGCCAGCGGGGTGGAGAGCATCATGAGCGAGTTCGCCCTTCCGGATATTCGGAGGCGGTTCCGTATCCCGCTGGACATTTTTATGTATCCTGCTGAGGAGAAAGAGCGAGCCGACCTCCCCCCTGACGGGCTCACAGCCATGAATTATCACACCTTGAAGGCTGGGCTCACCCTTCCCCTCCACCCTATAATCAGGCAGTTTTTGGCGGACACGGGCCTCGCCATTACCCAACTCACTCCGAATGCATGGAGCAATTTGTTGGCCGCCCTGACTGTCTTCGGCCTCGAGGGCTATGAAAACCGGCTGAGCACGGCGGAGATTAACGAGCTCTTCATCGTGATCAGACAAGTGAGGGAGGGGAAGGGATATTATTCTTTCCAAGCTCGCCCGGGGGGTAAATTTTTAGGCGACCTCCCCAATAAAATCCGGGACTGGAAGGAGCAGTTCTTTTTCATCGGGGGGGATTGGCGAGCTTCCAATGGCCGCGGAGGGCGCATTCCCACCCCCGAGACCTACGGGGAGGCGAGCTGTAGGTGGCGTACCTTAGTGTGTGTGCGTCGGATTAGATTACTGATCTAATCTATCTTTTTGCAGGTTTGAAGCGCCACAAGTCGAGCCGTGGGAAACCAGAGACTTCGATTGGCTTCGAGTTCGTACGGACGGTGTGTTGCTTGAGGGAGAAGAAGGATCACGAGATCGAACACCTGTGCCAACACCACTGCCGCAGGCTCGCCGGCCTCATCACTTCACCACACCACCTCGTTGCTCAAGGTTTTGCATTTCTCCATTTTGAAGTTCTTCCAGCTCGCTACCCCGTATAGTGAGGTCGCCTGACCTACTTGATCATTTTATGCAGGTGCAGGTCCTACTGCCGAGCTTCCGCCCATTGAAGTTCCTGAGGCCTACCATTTCCTAGGTCGGCAGCTTAGGATGGGTAAACCTCGCCCGGGGAGAGAAGGCATCCCCTCCTGGGCGGTCCTGGATACCACGAAGAAGCTCGAGCTCGCCAAGGCCGCTGATAAGGCCGGGGGTTCGGGCTCGCAAAGGACCTCGGCGCCTCCCCAGGCGAAAGAGAAGGTTGCTGCTGCCAAGAGGGGAGCGGGCCAAGGTTTGGATTCTGAGCGGGGTGCCCAACCCCCTCCACCTCAGCAGACGAGGCGAGCTCTCCACCCCAGGGATGGCTCGCGGGTGGGCGAGGAAGAGACCCGCCCCGCCAAACGAGCTAGGGCCGAGGGCGGTTCCGGATCAACCCCAGCTGGGTCAGGGCGAGCCCTTGCTGCCCAAACTTCTCAGGCGCCCCCAACTCCTCAGAGTGCGCCCTCGCCGCCTCCCTACGGGGTCCTTATTCGGGATGATACCCTGCTTGGGCTCAACCCCGATAGGTTTAGGTAAGTGGGCGACCTCTTTGAAGTTGGAAGCCTTTGTAACTTCTATGATTTTTGCTATGATTTTTGCTAACTAATTTGAGTATTGTGTAGGTATACTCCCGCCGAGTTCCCATAGCGACCTGAATCTCTCCATATCGCTGAGCGGTGTAGGGCCCTGAGCTCGTCGAGGGACCTTCCTGATGGGGAGGCTCGACGGGTTTTCACTGAGGCCCCCAAATACCTCTCCGCCTCGGAGCTCGGCATGATCGATAGGCAGAAGCCTGCCGACAAGGCGAGGTTGGCGATGCACTACGCCTGTGCGGCAATGGCGGCGGCCCAGCTCGTCAGTGATGATATCGCCGCCACTGATAGAGCTCGCCACGATACAAAGAAGGCGCTCACTAAGGTGGGTGACGAGCGGAAGAAGGCCCTCGAGGAGCTCGCGAGGGCGGAGACCAAAGCGAAGGCCTCACTGGAGGCGGAGCGGCTTGCAATCCAAAAGGCAGAAAAACTCCAGGCCGACCTCCGCCAAAAACAGGCCGAACTGGAAGAAGCTCGCCGAACACTTGCTGCTCATGAAGAGGAGCTCGTCTTGACCCGGGTTGAGGTAGGGCTCCTCCGCGATCAGAGCCGAGAGAACTCAGAAGAGTGCCGCAAGCTGCGAGAAGAGGCCGCCACTAAGGCCTTGGAGATCGTCGAGCTCAGGGGCCGTTCCGATGCCGCCATCACGCCCGAGGCGCTTGAGCTCTCCGAGGTGGTCGCAACCGACAAGGGCTTCGTGCTCTGCTTTACCGAGGTAATCCGCTCCTTCCAATGGGCGCGGATTAATAATGACAGTGAGTGGGAAGCCCTCGTCAGCGAGTTCGAGGATTGCCTGTAGAAGTCTTCGATCCCCCCCGGCACGGAGCTGAACATTGGAGACCTCGCGGGCTATGGGATCAATCTTGACGCTGCTCGTCAAAAATTCAACATTATCCAGACGAAGCAGGTCTTGACTGCTGATCTCGCCCAAGAGACTGAAGGTGCCGAGGGGGATGTTGGAGGCGAGGCCCCGCCGATAATGGAGCAGATGCAGGAGGTCTGCGGGGATGCGATGATAAACATCAGCGAGCTCGGCACAAGCGGACTCTCTGGGAACATCACTTCTGATGCCGAGCTTGCCATGCCCATCCGCCAGGTCGCCCCCACTTCAGAGGTCGCTGACCCCGAATCCTAGGCCCTCTTTACTATTGCTTTCTTAGTTTAGTTTTTACTTTCCAAGTCACGATAGGTCGCTGGGTTGCGGAGCTCACCCAGAAGGAGCTCCATTTTTGTAGTCTTTATTTTTCATCCAAGTAGATTCAGCTCGCAGGGCAGATGCAGCTCGCCCAGAAGGAGCTTTTTGTAATTCGAAGACGGCCAGCTGGTCGGCCTTTGTGGCCAGCACCACTACTCATACTTAGGATTTTTTCAAGTATATTTTTGGCTTGAAAATCTCTTAAGTATCCTTTTGAATATAAGCCGAGCATTTTTTGTCCAACTCTTTTCCTTTATGTATTGCGCTTTTACGTTATAATTTTTTAGAATAGCTCGTTTTTGTTTATTTTTCTGGTACGTAATTGTTCGTCTTATTCTACTTTGAGAAGCGAATCGTTCATTTTACGTCACTTACGACTACGAATTGTACCTCTATTTTGAGAGTGCGTATTCTTCGTCTTACGCCACTTATGGCCGCGAATCGCACTTCGATTGATTCACGTTGGGCCATTGGGTTTCATGAACCTTGCCTTAGACGTTTCTTT
>JAPKLY010003442.1:0-18692 GCA_026898435.1 Prunella vulgaris | reverse complement strand
CTGATCGGGCCATGCTCGATCACCTGAGGCATCTGATCATGGATAGAGTAGAGATGTGCCAGTACCCTGAATTTCCAATAGTCATAATTGTCAATAGAGAATTCAAGAAGATTGCCCTCGAGGCGTTTAGAACCGGATGCCATGAAATGCAGTTTTTCAGAAATAAGATCAGTTCAGTAGACCACCAAAAGTTTCTCCTCAGAAACTGTTGGTAAACAAAGTCAGTGATCTTTTGAACCACTGCTCTGATACCACTTGTTGGTCCCGAAACGAGTTAAATCAGTGTATGGGGAGGGGAATACACTGATGTCAGATTTTTCTGAAAGACTCAGAAAAATGCTCTAACGCACTCAGTCAGGATTCCCTGAAGTACTCAGTATGCTGAAGGTCCGCAGGGGCAGCAGGGACGGTTCAGTAACGAGTCAGAAAAACTGAGTGTGAGTAAAGTGCTCGGAGGCTCAGTAGAGATAACAAACCTACTGACTGCTCGGAAGCGAGTCAGTTGGACCACTATCTCAGTGAGCCAGAGTACGTGCGGAAAGTGAGCCCTTAGATTCTACTCGTTTTAGTTTCTGAAAACGTTTTCTCTGAGTTGCTTAGTAAATTGGTAGTTAAGGCTGAGTGCACAGTATTCAGATTCAGGATGAGTGATTCAATCCTGAGGTTAAAAAACAATGCAGTATGTTCAGTTTAATATGATGACAGTTATGATCCTGAACAGAACAGTAAATCAGCACACAGGGGACTTTTTAACGTGGTTCGGAGATAACCAACTCCTACGTCCACTACCTGATTTAACAGGAAGCTATCCTCAAAACCCTGAGGATAGGTACTTGGGTTTTATGTGCCAAGGGACACGAGTAGCCAACTTCCTCTCTTAGGAACTGACCCCTGGGCATTTTACAAGTCCCAGTCCTTCTAACCAACCGATCTCACACCTTGAGTGGTTTGGTATTCTGGTTTCCAACTAAGATAGCTCTAGCAATACAAAACAATGCTAAATAATAGAGCTATCGATCTAAGCAAATACAGAGTGAATCCTACTACAACACTAGGGAAATTTAATTGCAGAGTGTTGTTTATGATATGCTTTGAGTTCTTGGATTCTTGAGAGTTTTCTCTTGGAAATTTCCCGTTAACCTTGAATGGGTGCAAGGTTCTCCATATTTATAGGCAAGATTCAAAATAGATCCGTTGGAGGAGATCAAATCAAATCTTTCCTATTTTAGGTAGATTGCAGGCTAGAAATATTGTTTGACCTACCTGCCATGCTTATTCTGGCAAGTTGTCACATCACCTGCAACTTTTTGAGACGCATTAAATGCCGCATTAAATGCTGCGCAGACTCCGTGCATACGTGTCGAAAGATCATTGGCTCTCCGTTATAATGGCTATTTGACCTTCAGACATTTATCCTTCCTCGTACATTCAATGCTCTGAGTCTCTTGTTAGTAACTCAGTCTGAATGTGTCTTTAATGGAGTCTTACTGACATTCTTTTTGTCTCTTGTCCCATAGCATAAATAACCTTTTGCTTTGGTCTTACATGATTCAGGTGAACTGAACCATGGCCTGAGTCAGGTCCTATGTGCATTCAGCACAGCCTGATAGGTTATTCAGCCCAGTGTGTGTAACCTTTTTGCTTCGAACTTACAGGATTCAGGTGAACTGAACCAAGGCCTAAGTCAGGTCCTATGTGCATTCAGCACAGCCTAATAGGTGACACATACTCTTCACTGACTGACTTCTGTCCTGAGTATGCTTAGTGTACTCAGTAGAAACATCAGCCAATGGTACTTCAGGATTGACTTCAGGATGAATCAGCAGGCTTTGATCTTCAGCTTCAGAACAGACAATCTTCAGGGAGACTGACTGACTCCTTCAGGATGGTTTACACTTCAGACTTCAGTAAATTGGGTCGACTCCAATATTCTTCAGTCTTCAGCATGGTCCTCCTGTACTGAATTACTGACCTAACTATCCTGAACTATTTTATCCTGAACAGCTATACTTAGGCAAATTCATCAGGGGTTTTGGGATCTAATCAAAATACTCAGATTGTCCCAACATTATCAATTTAGTTTAACCATACACACTTTATTTCAGGTGATTCGTTGTTGAGAGAGGTTATAGGAACTGGCTTGTGGAAAACGACTGAGGAGGGTTGGGTGAAACACAATAAAGGTATCCGTGGAGGTTGGAAGAAGAGAAGCATCTTTTGGGACTTGCCTTATTGGAGTAAATTATTGATTAGACACAACTTGGATGTGATGCATATAGAGAAGAATGTGTTTGATAACTTGTTCCACACGATCCTTAATACTGACGGCAAGACCAAAGACACTGCAAAATCCAGAGAAGAGTTAAGTGAGTTCTGTTCTCGTCCTAGTCTCTCCAGTAGTCGACGAGCAGGTGAGTGGCCACAAGCAAAGTACCAAATTTCCATAGAAAATAAGAAAAAAATATTTCAATAGGTGAAGGATTTGCGCTTTCCGGACAATTACGTGTCGAACATGGGTCGGTCGTTTGAGCCAGCAACAGGGAAGGTCACTACGATGAAGAGTCATGACTGTCATGTTTTTATGCAGCGGTTGCTACCGATTGCCTTTAAGTACGCACTTCCAAAGGATATATGGAGTGTGATCACAGAATTAAGTCTATTTTTCAGAGACTTAACTTACTCAATGATTACACTGGACGACATGCAGCGTTTGGATAGAGACATCCCTGTTTTACTGTGCAAGTTAGAACAGTTTTTTCCACCCAGTTTCTTTGACTCGATGGAGCACTTACCTGTTCATTTACCGTATGAAGCTTTACACGGTGGTCCAGTGCAATATAGGTGGATGTACCCTTTCAAGAGGTAAGTATTATTATTCTAAAGTTTTTTGTTAATTATTATTTATATATTGATGAATTGAATGTTTTTGTATTTAGGTATCTGCACAACTTGAAACGTAATATTGGAAATACAGCACACATTGAAGCATCCACTGTTAATGCATATCTCACTGAAGAGGTTGGAACATTTTGTTCTTATTATTTTGGGGATCAAGTTCAAACCAAGATCAGAAATGAGCCTCGCAACTACGATGGCCGGGGAGAAGAACATCCTCTTCGTGAGTTCGATGGTATGTTGTCTGTATTCTTACATGCTGGTCGACCACTGGGTAAAGGGACCAAACGGTATTTTAAAAATAACTGGGAAGAAGAGACGATACAGTCGTACGTCTTGATGAATACGCCCGAGGTTCAACCATACATAGAGTGAGTAATTTATTATTTTTACAAATATATTGCAAATATGTTATTGGTTTTATACCTAATTATTTGTTATATGTAGGATGTTTTGTGAGCAAACTCGTCAACAAGAACCAGTCATCACAGAAGCAGAGGTTTATGAAGCAGTTCGCCAGAAATTCATATATTGGTTCCAAAAAATGGTATGTAACACTATTCCATATTACAAAATGTGTATTTCAATAATGTTCTAAATTTTTAATATGTATAGGGATAAAATAATCAGCTTCACAATCCACATCTTGAAGCTTTGAGCAAAAGACCACTTCGACAAGTGACATGTTATAACGGGTACTATTCAAATGGTTATAAATTTCACACAGCTGCGTATGCTTCAGTAAAAGCCACTTCAAACAGTGGTGTTTGTGTTACCAGTGAAAATTACAATGAAGCACCGATCGAGTACTATGGTGTGTTGCAAGAAGTAGTTGAAGTGGAATATCCAGGGTGGCCTTCGAGAAAAATTGTTATGTTCTTTTGTGAATGGTATGATCCAGGACGAGGAGGGAAAAGAGTCGATGCAAACTACAAGATTGTTGATATTTTGATCAACAAAAAATACCCAGCAGCATACGATCCATTCATCTTTACATCACAAGCATCTCATGTATATTACTGTAAGTATCCGGGTTCAGGCAAACCGAACTTAAGAACAGTGTGTAAGGTCAAGGCAAGGTCGTTGGTGGAAATTCCTACTTCATCCAACACTGCAGAATTTGAAGATCCATTCCAAACTGAAGTGCAACAGGCTCAAACAGTAGTTCTTGACGAAGGTATCAATCTTTCTGTGGATTTAGTGGCTGAAAATCCCGATACGGTAATTGTTGACAACGAAGTCGATGGAGAAGAAGGGGTACCAAATGAAGAAGATGATGAAGAAGATGATGAGGATGAAGATGAAGATGAAGATGAAGAAGAAAATGATGAAGATGAAGAAAATGATGACGATGATGAGGCAGATGAAAATGATGAAGATGATTATTAGTATTGATGATATAGTTAATTGATATTGTTGTTGATATAGTTAATTGATATTGTTGTTGATATAGTTAATTGACTATAGTTAATTGTGTTGATATAGGTATATATGATTAATAGAATTAAATTTAATCATATTTTTTAGTTAGCGACCGCCAATTAAGTAAACCGCCTAAATTATGCGGGCAAAAATTTGATTTTTATTTAGCGACCGATTAATCGGTCGCTAAATAATAAATATGACTAATAAACGGACAAATTGTCGGTGGAAGCCACGTGGCAAAAACCAAATTAAGTTAGCGACCGATTAGGCGGTCGCTAAAAATAAAATCAGAAAACAAAACCCAATCGACTTCAGAATCAGAAAAACAAAAACAAAAAAAACAAAACCTAACCTACCCACTGCCCTTCCCCACTGCCGCCGCCGCCGTCCGCCCGTCCAGCCGCCGCAGCCGTCCGCCCGCCACTGGTGAAAGGTATATATATATTTATATATTAATTTTATATATATTATATATATATTTATATATTATATATTTATTTATATATTATATATTTATTTATATATGTTATTTATTTATATATGTTATGCATTTATATGTGTTATTTATATATGTTATTCGTGGCTATATATTAATTTTATATATATTATATATATATTTATATATTATATGTTATATTATATATATATTGATATTGATTATTGTATATTAGTATTAGTATTAGTGTTATTAGTATTATATATTGAATTATTGGTATTATTAGTATTATATATTGTATTATTGGTATTATTAGTATTATATATTGTATTATTGGTATTAGTTGATTAATTGATATTAATTGATTAGTATTAGTTGATTAAATGATTAGTATTAGTTGATTATTGATTATTGAATATTGTTATTGATTATTGGTTGATTATTGTTGATTATTGATTTGTTGATTAGTATTAGTGTTGATATTTGTTAGGTATATGAATAATATTTGTGTTGATATTTGTTAATAATTGTTTAGTTGATTATTATTAGTTGATTATTAATAATTGTTTAGTTGTTTATTATTAGTTGTTTATATTTAAATGAATTGATTAATTGATTAGTATTAGTTGATTAATTGATTAGTATTAGTTGATTTATTGATTAGTATTAATTGATTTGTTGATTAGTATTATTTGATTTGTTGAATAGATGAATGAGGGAGGAGAGGGAGGAAGAGGAAGAGGGAGAGGGAGGGGAAGGGGGAGAGGGAGACGGGCGGTCCTGCCTTTACCGCCCGTTACGATCGAGAATTTTTATGTGCCGATCCCTCCTAATTTTGAAGTGGGAGAGTCTTCTGCTGCCGGAGGTTCTTCATCCCGACAGCATCCTTTAGTAGATACTCGGCAATCAATAAAGCCGTCTGACGGAGTATAAGTTTTTTTTAATATTAATACATAATTTTTTTATAATATTAATACATAATTTTTTTATAATATTAATACCTAATTATTTATGCAGCTTGCGTCCGGGTAATAAATCTTCTAGCTTGGTCACGGATGCACTGAAAAGTGTTGTGTGGCCTTATGGAGTGGGATCGTGGTCTAAAGTTCCCGCATCCAAGCAGAAAGCATTTTTTGAAGAGTTTAAGGTAATAATATTAATTTTATTTAATTTATTGAATTATGAATTTATATGTTTGTTATGAATTTTATTGCAGAAGCTCTGCGTGTGGGAACCGCGACACGATGATGCGGTGCGTGGTCTATTTTACGAAAAAGCCCAATACCGCATGAAAGACTTAGTCCACATGATGAAAGACAAGTGGCTGAAGGAGGGGATCATTCAGAATATGGGGACGGACGAAGAGGGCCGTAATATCTGGGAGGGACTCCTCGAGTATTGGAATGATCCGAGGCATGTTGCGAGGGCCGAGGAGGCATGAGCGACCCCACCGGGCAAGGCATAGCCATACATCGAGCAGGCTCCCGGTCGATTTACGAGCATGCTCTCGCTTATGTAAGTATTTAATTAATTTTTTAATATACTCACATTTAAATTTATTAATTTTACTTTATTAAAAAGTTTAATTTTTTGTACAGGAGCATGAATACGGAGTTAAGCCCAGTCTCATCCAGGAGATGCATTTTGCTCACCCGGTTGGGGAGAGTGGACAGTCAACTTATGGCCGCACCACCGAGCTTCACGTATGTATTTTATTATAATTAATTATTGTTCTAATTAATTATTTTATGAATTATACTAATTAATATTATATTATAATTATGATTATTGTTTAATTTCAGAATCAGATGAGGCAGGCCCTCGATGAGGCTCAGACGGCGTCGGCACCCATCCCGAAGAATCCTACCCCCGCCCCTGTTGACGAGGACCAAATTTTTCTGAATTTGGTCAAACCAATGAAGGGAAAGTATCTAGGATTGGGCAGTCACAGTAAGGTTGTCCGCCTATCACAGAAGGGGAGCTTCTCATATTCCCTCGACTCTCACCCCTCCTCCCACGTCGAAAGTCAACTCTCCGACGTGAGAAAGAAATTGGAGAAATATCAAACAAAGGGGAAGATGATGAAAGATAGGATGAAGCAAACGGAGGACCTGACGAGAATGATGAAGAATTGGCTTGAGTCTGCCTCCGAAGAGATGGGTTGGAACGTCCCCAAATTTCCTGATCTTCCACCACCTCTACCTGAGGATGATGACGATGACGATGACGATGAGGAGGTTGTCGATCTTGGTGGTGACGACGACGGCTTTAATTCGTCACATTAGTTTTTTTTTTGTTGAACAATTAATTTTATTTTATTTATGTTGGATGTTTTTATGGGATATTGAATGTTTAAATTATGTTGAATGTTTAAATTTTAGTAGTGTAAAATAATTAGTTTCAAATGGTTATATAAAAATCCAAAGAAAGTGAAAATTTTGAACGAATTGTATTTGTATTTTTAAATTGAATAAATTAATAAATTTTCGTAATGTTAAATAATAAATTTACAACATTATAATATTTATTGAAATATATATATACATAAACAAATTAGAACTAACAAGCAATTAATTAGAAGCATTTAAAAAAAATGTGACTAAAAATATGGAGTTAAATACAATTAATTGCAAAAAATGAACAAATTAATAAATTTTCGTAGTATTAAATAATAAATTTGTAACATTATAATATTTAATGAAATATATATATACATAAATAAAATAGAAACAATACTCATTTAATTAGAAACATTTAAAAAAATGTGACTCAATTTGGAGTTAAATACAATTAATTGCAAAAAAAATGAACAAATTAATAAATTTTGGTAATATTAAATAATAAAATTTTAACATTATAATATTTAATGAAATATATATAAACATAAATAAAGTAGAAACAATACTCATTTAATTAGAAGCATTTTAAAAAAAATGTGACTCAATTTGGAGTTATATACAATTAATTGCACAAAAATAAACAACAACGACAAGTGCCCGAGTGGTCACGCCACCTCTGAGATGCCTAGAGGTCGCGTGTTCGACCCCTCACAGGCGCGAATTTGGGGGATTTAATCTGAGCCAAACAAAGGTTGCGGTACATATGTTAATATGTTGGGGGCTTAACCAAGTGGTTCGAGCCTTGCTGAGCCACACTGGAGGCCTGGCATCAAACCACCTTGGCCCCAATTTTTTTTTTCACGACAAAATTTAGCGACCGAATATTCGGTCGCTAATTATATATTTACCGATCGATTATTCGGTCGCTAAATGAAATATAACAAAATATTTAAAAAATAAAATTATTATTTAGCGACCGAATAATCGGCCGGTAAATATATAATTAGCGACCGATTATTCGGTCGCTAAATAAAATATAATAAAATATTTAAAAATAAAATTATTATTTAGCGACAGAATAATCGGTCGCTACTTATATAACATTCAAAAACGGGTCAAATCCCGGTTCTTTTAGCGACTAATTACCGACCGTTTTGGCGGTCGCTAAGCTAGCGACCGAATGAAAATTCGGTCGCTAAATGTTAGCGACCACAGTTTTACCGACCACCTTGATCGGTCGGTAAATGTGTTTAGCGACCGATTTTCGGTCGCTAAATCGGTCGCTAAAACCCGTTTTTTTTGTAGTGGGTGAGGGAGACTATGACGTGTTGGCCATAGAGATGTTAATCCGGGCTGGGCTAATAGGGCCGGCCCGTTTAACCCTGAAAAATGCAGGGTTAGGGTCATGCTTTCATTGGCCCGTTTAAATCCGGGCTTTTTTGACCCGGCCCTATTAGCCCGCGGGCTAAACGGGCTAGCCCGCCGGTTAACCGAGCCCGCCCGTTAGCCCGCATAATTTTTTAATTTTATATATATCAATTAAATATATAATATACTTATTAGTTATTATTATTATTAATTGAAGTTATCTCCAATTTCTATTTAGGTGTTATATTAATTTTAAGTATTTATACTTGAACTTTTAAATACCAATGAACTTTTAAATATTTAAGTGTTGACGTTTGAACTTTTGTAATTATATTAAACTAATTTTAATAATTTTAATGAAATTATGGACCATGTTTAGGTTCTAGTTTAAATATTAACATTTTATGACAATTATTTTAGATTATGTGTTAAAATTTAGATTTTTTTATTATTTATGACATGACCCGTTTATGACCCGTTTAGCCCGAGGACCGCTAGGGTTAGGGTTAGGTCTTAAATATTAGAGGACCGTTAAGAATTAACCGGATAAGGCCCTAACCTGTTTAGCCCGAAACCCGTTAGGGCTGGCCCTATAGGGTTAGGGCTAGCCCGTTTAACATCTCTAGTTGGCCATGAGCCCTTAGCTACAGAGATTAAGAAGAATTATTATGTGAGGTATGATTTTATTGTTGAACAAATTTGATGGATTAGGGCTTTCTATCCTTGGCATAGTTTGTATTATTCATTTCAATCCCTACTTACAACTTTCTTTCTTTCTCTCTCTTCATTTCCCTACCTTCGTCTCTTTCAGTTTTCTCCTCTATCAATTGAGGATCTGCAAGCAAAGTTGAATGTATAGTGTTCTTGGCGGATCCGAAAGGCTGTTGTGCGACTCAATAATGGCTTCCACCGACCATCCGAATAAAACTTTTTAGGAGTGAGAGAGAGAGATGGCGTTTTCTCGAGAGGTTTGCTTTGTAGTCGAGTTTTACTCTTGGGATGGGATTCTGTGCATGTTCTCTGTAGCTCCCTATCAATTATCTCACTTTCGAGCCCTACTTTCATTCCGTAAAATTGATTTCCCCTTTCAGAATCCCTACTAATTTTCCCTTTTCCCATTTGCGGTAGTTTAATTCTTTCGCCGTGGGGGATTCAATGACGAAATTTTGTTTATGAAGACAGTCATTCGATCAATAGTATATTCGACGTTTTTCTGTAATATTTGTTTTGAATTTATTGAAGATGATGATTCCGGTTGGTGGGATTACGTGTTGCCTGCTGCGCTAGCTTCATCTTCTCGGAAGGAGCAGCGGAAGGTATACTATATTTTATTATCCTTTATTTTTTCTTTCAAAATATTAATTTGAGGGATCCTGATGTTCTGAAGTCTGTCACTTGAGTGAATCAGTTGAAGGACTTGGGTTAGTGAAATTTCTCTAATTCAAATTTCCATACATACGTACGTTGTTCAGTACCAGGTGATTTAATGCAAATTCAAATTTCGTAATTTGAAATGCAAATGTATGTGATTTAATATTTCGTATGTGGTTGCTGCAGTTCCATCAGTACCAGGTGGTTGCATGGGGAGAGCTCTCTTGACAGAGACGGCGAAGATCTACCGCATGAAGCTTTGGGCAACCAATGATCTAAATTCTGGTACGGTACATCACCTCGCTCCTGCCTTCGTGATCGATGACGTCTTGTGAATGTTAATTCTTTTATTTTATTCATTTCTATTTTAATTAAATTTTTCTATGAATCTTAAGCATAGAACAAAATAGAAGCAATATTTTAATTTATTATTACGCTGTCGGTTCAATTTTCTCTAATTAATGTGGTACTTGTATAATGTTGACTGCGGTACGTAGCTAATTTATGGTTAATAAGAGATAATTAGTTATTGGTTGATGTTTCATATTTTTGAGGAAGCTTAAGAGAGGAATTAAAAACAGATGATTGCTATGAATAAGGTATGCGATAACTTGCATATGTCCTCTTATATATCTTTTCTGGTTATAAAGACTTATTGTGAATTAGTCTAGATTAAAGCATAGTATTTGATATTAAAATATTTTCTCCTATAAAACGATTATTTTATGTTGTTCTGTTTATGCTATGAATTACAACTTCAAAAGGGTATTATGCATTTAGATTTGTGATATTACTAGCTACTTGAAGGTGTAACAATGATTGTGTTAGGTTGACATTTAATAACAAAGTTTTGCGTGCATAACGAGATACTATATATATATATCAAGGAGAGAATCCTTTAATGTAGTTTCAGCAATTAAAGAAAGGTTGAGTCCAAGAATTATTTGAGTAATCATAAGGAATTATTGTCTCTACAGGCTCGAAAGTTTCTTTACCTCAACTTCCATTCACTTGCTATTATTATTCTCTCTCAATTGTCATATGATTAAGTTGGCTAACAAATTAATTTGGATCTAATGTGTAATACTTATTGCATTTCTAATACAGTTTTTTCCTACTCATGGTGAATTCTATGTCCAGCTCTTGTTAAGGGCTCTATAGAACAGTTGACAATCTAATGCCATTTAAATATAATCTTGCGCAAATAAATTTGAATCATGGACCCATTTTTCTGATCCTTTTTGAAACAGATTCATGCTCTTCATAAAAAATATGTGTATGTTGTCTGCTATTTTTACTAATTTCTCTTTTTTTTGGGAATTTCTTCTTTCCGTGAAGGGGCAGGAGACTATCCAAGAATGTCTTTTTTTTTTTTATATTTATTGGTAATCAGGGTAGGATAAATGTAGAAACCTAGGGATTCATTCATCATTGGCTTGTTATTCAATTGGATTTCAGATTTGAATGAGCTGAAAATACTCATATATAAGATATGTTCATGTAGTCAGTTGAAAGGTATTTTCCAGGTTGTATTACTTTTGAATTGTTTGCTATGTGCTACATATTGACACTATTTAACTAATGCTATATACTATGTTGCTCGGACTCGGCAAATATGGTGCCGTACCCGGATCCGACACGGATAAGGGTGTGGGATACGCACAAGATCCTCCAAGTTAATTTCCGGCAGACACGGTTGTTTTCTATCCCAGGCAACAAAATTAAGATTGATGACAAAAAAATACAGATTATAGAGAAATGAAGATAAATGATTGATGAGTGATGAAGAGTTGAATGTTTAGCGAAGTATTGAAATATTAAAGATGATGAAAATTGAAAAAACCAGTGTTTTATTCTACTTAACTCCCCTCAATTCCTAAATAATAGGGACACTTCTTTTTCCACATTTACTTCCATATATTAGTTAATTAATTTAAAATTTTGATTTCCCATCTTTTAATTTACTAGGTCAAAAGAATTTCTTTTTTTTTTTTTTTTGAAATTTGAATTATATTAAAATTAAATAAACCTAAATATATAATATAATATAATACATATATATATATATATATATATATATTACTATATAATATTATTATTTTGCTAATATTATTCAATAATTCACTTAATTGATCTTAAATGAATTATATGAAAATTGTTTTTTTATTATAAAATAATTATTCTAACGAATCCCCGCACCCGTATCCAAAAATTGAATCTTTTTTTGCCGTATCCACGTATCCTTAATTTTTAATATTCGAGAGTCCGACTCCCGAATATGCACCCGAGTCTGAGCAACATAGGTTATATATATAGTGTTGAGGTCTTATTTTTTTAGTTTTAGAAGATAGCTATCTATTCTTAGATTTTGTTACCCAAGTAAAAAAAAAACTTGAGTGATTATCATTGTTGTCGAATGCCCAACTCCTTTTATATTTGATTAGACTTCCTTTTATAATACTCTATCCGTTTGTTTATTTTATCTGATGTTTTAGGATAGAGTCTTACTTAAAATTATTTGATGTTACATTTTAGCATTTTCCAAAATTTTACTATAATGTCATCTCAACTCTCCGTCCCATAATTATTTTCACCATTAAATTTTAGAACCGATTCGATTACCCCCTAAAAATCATTTTTACAGTTCAACCGGTAAAAACCGACCAAAATCGGAAAAAACCGATTGAACCAGTTGGACCGGTTTGTTTTTTTATTTTTATTTTTTTAAATTTATTTTTTATTTAACTAAATCTTGAGACACGTCCCAACCCCAAAATTAATTTATACTACAATTTACATATTTTAAATGTTCATTGTAATATTTTAATTTGAGACTTTACTATGCATGAGTTATAAAATATGTCGAGGCACACCTGTGTAGAAATTTCTACCGTAAAAATTGCCAAAAATATATATAACAGAAAATTAAACCCACGCGCAGCTGCGGACGGCAGCTGTGGGTAATCACATTCTATGTAACCGCCCCACCACACCACAACCCACCCCTACCCCCCACCCCACCACGTACACACTACATATCATACCCATCCGTGCACACACCACCCATGCTATAGTTTATTTTAATTTTTTTAGTTATTATATTAATTAAAATATATATATTTAATATTGTATTATTATATAAATATTTATATATATAATAACACACATTTAATTTTACAGTAATACATATTTAATTTTACAGTAACACATATTTGTTCTAATAGTAACATACATTTGTCTCCCAATTTATGTTACAATATGAACAAATGTGTGTTACTATAAGGACAAAATATATTTTTATGAGAATAAATATGTGTTTCATAATTTATTTATCATCAATTAAATGTAGGTACATTGTTTCATGTAATACATAGATTATTATATGAAAAAAATAATTATTTATATAAAAATAAATAAATATTTGTGAATAATTAATATTTATTCTTATAGTAACACACATTTTGCTCTTGCATTGTGTGAAAAATAATTTATTCTATAAAAATAAATGAATATATGTAAAATAACAACATTTTATAAGATAGTAACACACATTTGCTCTAATAGTAACACACATTTGTCTCCCTTTTTGTGTTACTATATGGGCAAATGTATGTTACTATAGGGCAAAATATATTTTTATCAAAATAAATATGTGTTCCTTAATTTATTCATCATCCCTTTAAATCTAGGTATATTGTTTCATGTAATACATATGTTATTATATGAAGAAAAAAAAATTATTTATATAAAATAAATAAATATTTGTGAATAATCAATATTTGTTCTTATAGTAACACACATTATGTGAAAAATTATTTATTCTATAAAAATAAATGAATATATGTAAAATAATAACATTTTATAAGATAGTAACACACATTTGCTCTAATAGTAACACACATTTGTCTCCCTTTTTGTGTTACTATATGGGCAAATGTATGTTACTATAGGGCAAAATATATTTTTATCAAAATAAATATGTGTTCCTTAATTTATTCATCATCCCTTTAAATCTAGGTATATTGTTTCATGTAATACATATGTTATTATATGAAAAAAAAATTATTTATATAAAATAAATATATATTTGTGAATAATCAATATTTGTTCTTATAGTAACACACATTATGTGAAAAAATATTTATTCTATAAAAATAAATGAATATATGTAAAATAACAACATTTTATAAGATAGTAACACACATTTGCTCTAATAGTAACACACATTTGCTCTTCAGTTTATGTTACTATATAGGCAAATGTGTGTTACTATATGAACAAATATGTGTTACTGTAAGAACAATATGTATTTTTAAAAGAAAGTAACATAAATTTTCCATTATAGTAACATGTATTTGTTCAAAGAGTAACACAAATTTCTAAGGTTTTAAATTTATTATATAATATTACTTAATTTATTTTTAAATTTATAATAATTAAAAATAATAATAAATTAATAAATTTTAATTATTTGCATTAATTTTTTGTTTGGTCTCATTTGGGCCTTCCGTGTGTGTGGGTGGGGGTTGTCTGTTTGGGGGAATTAACCTGGGTCTGTGTGTGTTGGTATCTTTCCTCAGCGTTGGCGTGCGACTGCGGGAGGCGGGCGTGTGATTTTTTTTTTTAATCTATTTTTAAAAATTTCTACGGTTCTAGATCCGTAGAAATTTGTATATAAGTTTTTGTCAAACATGTCATGGATTATAATCTGATATTATAACTTGAGTTATTTTAAATATTTTAATTTCGATTGTCTACAATTCTATTATGTTTATTTCAATATGTAAGTTATAATTTATTAAAATTTTATATTAGAATATTCATGTGAATAGAAGGAGTATATATTATCTAAATAAATAAAGTGTACAAATTACTGTGGAATAGAAGTATATATTATTTAAAAATATAATTGAATTGCGAATAAAAATTTAGTCAAACTTACCTTAAAAGGCATTCACGTAAATATATCAATAAGATATAAAAGGTATATTTTAATCAATCACATTAATGGCTTTAATTAATTGCCATATATGCATTCACAAAAATACTCTATCCGTTTGTGTATCTTTATCTAATGTTTTAGGATAGAGTCTTATTTGAAATTATTTAATGTTACATTTTAGCATTTTCCAAAATTTTAGTATAATGTCATCTCAACACTGTTTTCACACTTAATTTCTTTTTTCATTCATTTAATAATTATTTTCACACCTTATAAATGGAAGCTATTATTTTAACATTATCTGCACAATATTCACATATTTACTGACATTATTACATTCAATCCAACTAATCTTATAATTTTAATAATATAACTTTACACATCACCCTATGTTTCTTAAAAATTGTGCAATCCCAAAGGTGAAAACACTTTTGAGACGGAGAGAGTATTTTTTTCATAATTTTAAAAGAACGATAAAATTTATATGAAAATTGTTCATGATGAGTTTATCGTTAAACTATTTTAATGTATTAAAATTTTAATTAAGTGTATCAAAATATTTATCAGGAGTATCAAAGTTGGTGTCAATAAAATTTATAGCAATTATAATATAACATCATTGATTCAAAACTTTGATACTTTCAATGATATTTTTTATACAATTGATCAAATATTTGATACTTTAAACTGATTCTTGATAAATTTACTATAAATCATTTTCATAAAAAACTTTACCTTAAAAGAAAATATGATAGATTACAATAGATGCATTTGCATATTGGTTCAAAAAGATGACTTTATTTACAAATTGATTCATAATATTTGTATAGAAGTATAATTTTTTCTTCCACAAAATTTTTTTTCTGCACAGAACTAATTTGTAACTAGTGTTAATACTGTAAACCATTTTGTAATTTTCTCGGTAAATAAGAATGTGGTATGATATGAAATAATATTATATTAAGGACAAATTTATCATTATTTCGTCCCAAACGGGGTGGGTGGAAACTCGCCCCGAATGGGGACGTGGATTTTTATGCCCGTAGGCAGGGCAGGATGGGATGGGACCGAGGATTGTATTCTCCGTCGCGTGGGGATCTCGATCATATTCTCGGTGGGGTCCCGCTTATTTTTATATACATATAAATAAATAAATATATATATATATATATATACATTAAATATAAGTGAATAAATTTATTAAATAATTGATATATGTTTTAGATTTGAATTTTAAATATACATTAATTTTGTATTTTGTATTTTAAACATGCTTTAAATTAATATTTTAGACATTAATTATTTTTAAAAAATTAATGTATTTATATTTTATATTTATTAATTGAAATTATTAAAAAATTTAATATATTTTTTTAAATAATTATTTCTCGTGAAATTTGCGGAATGCCCCGACAACCTTAACTGAATGGAGGGAGTATTAACTTCAAAATATGTTATGTGTGAAAAATCAAAATTTGGCAATTTATACGAACAAAAAAAAAAAAAAAAATCAACTCATAAATAATTTCTCAAACTTAAAAATTATTATATTGATTTACGGGTGCACACGGTCTCGAAGCTTTTTTCCAATTTTTTTTTAAAAAAAAAAACAGTCAATGAAAATATTTAAAATAATTAAATCTCCATAAATATTTCAATAAAATAATAAAATACATGATAGAAAAATATAAATATTTCAAGACGCACCATGTTTTCAATTTATAATAAACCATCTTAATTTTTCTTTCATGTATTTTATGTTTTAAATGATCGATTTAATTTATTATTTATGAAGTTTTAGTTAATTTTTAAATTGCACTTTTGGTTCGATGAGAATTTGTACTCAACAAATATGGTCCCATTCTTTTTTTCCCTTTCTCAGCGCATTTAGTCTTATCCGTTAAAATATATTGCACATATTTATTTATAAGAACTTGTGCTCAACATATTTGGTCTCATATTAATCCATTAATTTTAACGGAAAAATCTTATGGGACCATTTATTTTAAGAAAAGGACCGAATTCATAAGCACAAAATTAGTTTACTTAATCATTTTGCAAGATTTAATTTATTATTTTAATATTGTTTATTTTTTATCTTTAATTGGCTTTTGAATTTTTCTAAAAATAAATTCAATTTCAATATAATCTTTAATAAAATAAAATAAGGGATAAAGTGTATAATCTAACTTTACTTTTAATTTGGGTACATGTGTCTCAGGCAAGGGGGTAAATGGCGCTCGGCGGTCATCGGGCGGTCGAGTACACCCAAATGTCAAGGAGGCCTAGGTGGGACCAAGATTTTTTTATTTTTTTAAATTTTTTCTAAACATATATTAATAAAAATGTACATTATACAATAAATTATAAATTTAAAATATAATTAATACACAAATGCATTTATCACAAAACACAACAAGTCAATAAAATGCTAAAAACTATCACAAAATGACATTGTTCAACTTCTAAATGAATATTAAAATAAAAAAATAAATCGTACGAAAAAATTAATAAGTAGTTCAACTAAGAGGAACATCTAAAGACAATTGTTGTTCAACTTTCTCATGAAGTCACGATCTTTTTTTAAATATAATTGTTTTATCAATAAATGTTATTTGTTAATAGTTAGAAGTTAGTTCACCAAGTGAACAAGTGTTCCTAATTTTTTTTCCAAACTACCTTATATCTTCTTAAATTATATTATGCATCCGATAGATTTACGCTTTATTTTCACACCCAATTTTTTAAATTTAGAAATTTTGAATCGATTCAAACGTTTTGATTTCGGCTATTTAAAAAAATTTATTTTACATAAAACTGAACCGAATTAAAGTATGTAGAAACCCTAAATTTTTCATTTCCAGCACGTGCGCCGCTCTCAGTCTCACACACTCATCTATTTAAAGAAATCATATTGTTTTCATTTCCACCCACACATTCAACACATGCGCCACTCTCTCACTCATAGATTTACATTTGATAAGATATTCTCTTTGCATTCATTCATATGCTTAGTTCTCTTCATCCTTCATCTATTTCTTTCGTTGTTGGCTCTTTCCGCATCTGAATTTCGGGCACAATCTCGATCGCGAGATGGCTTGTCGGATTCAAAATGCTTTAGAAAGAAGATAACTAGTAACCGTGTTTCCTCCACCGGAATAACGGCATATGTTCATGACCCCCGCCACCTTCTCAACCAAATGCAGCTTCTTCCCATCAAAAGATTCCACCAGATGTCTATCTAAAGAGTCATGGAGTGTGCTATCAGCAAACATCTGCGGCTCAAACTTTGAATTGAACCCCTCAAATTCATCCCCCAATCATCAATTCCAAATATTCCACCCCTCAAATCCACTCTATCCACATAAGTGTCACTCATATAATTACTGGGCACAAGTGTCCACCTATCATCCCCCGACATAATATACCACAACTTATTATCACGATCAATCGCCATAACAAAATAATCACCATCTACAATCCCCTTCCTATAAACTACTTTATTGGCGTCACTATGCTCACCATTAATCATAAATACAGGGGAATTCACACACTTAAGAGCATAAGCTTTTGATACCTCTGAAATGTGATAATCCAACGCATTGAGCTCTTTCCGCATCTGAATTTCGGGGAGAATCTCGATCGGGAGATGGCTTGTCGGATTCAAAATGTGCAGCCTATCATCACGCAGCCTTTTTCTAATGATTTTTAATTGGTGATTTACCTATTGGTTCAAAAAATCTCTATATTTACAAATTAGTTCATAATATTTGCACAGAAGCACCTTTTTTTCTGTACAGAATCAATTTGTAATTAATGTCAATTTTACGAACCATTTATATAATTTTTCCTTTTTAATTTAATACAACCATTATACAGCTTGAAATTATATCTATCATTTAATGTGTACAAACCT
>JAPKLY010003441.1:0-18696 GCA_026898435.1 Prunella vulgaris | reverse complement strand
GAAGGAGTTCACCGACTTCCTTACCGAACGTCCTCTTAAGGAAGGTTTGGTGGTGGATATCGGGGATCTTGAGGAGATGGGAGTCGACTTAAGTGCTGTGCCTTCGACACTTAAGATCATCGGTGGAAACTATCCGCCTCTTCAGATTAATGCTGAGGACGATGCGATGGTGGACACTGAGGGTCTATCTCCATTCGAAGTCCTCCCTGGTCTCTCTCCTTCAGGTGCTGGCGAGCAGGTAGGCGCCCAGGCAGGCGAGCAGGCCGTTGGGCCAGTAGATCAGGGTCGTGAACAGGCTGGCGACCAGGCTGGCGAGCAGGTGGGCGACCAGCCTGGCGACCAGTAAAGTGATAGGTCTTTTCCTTTTTGTTTCAATTGTCCTTGGAGACGACTTTTACTTTTGCTTTTTCGCCCTTGAAGGTGCCCTATATGTACCCGAACATCTTTTGCCGTTTAATGCATTTGCAGTTTTTCTTTTATTGGCTTTCGCTTATATTTGCTTCTGCTGTTGATACTTTTGTCTTAGTTATTTAGTGCTCGCTTTTGATGTATGGTGTTTTAATCGATTCGTCTTACTTTTCCTTTTTATGGAATCGCGAATTTACACCTTATTTTTCATCTCTTTGGATGTAGGCTTATTGATTGGTAAGGACTCCCTTTTAATGGTTATAACCTTAGGGTTAGTCTCAATATCTTGCCTTTATTGTGGACTCGTAAGTCTTGAGAGCTTATAACTTGAGACATCTTTTGATACATCAATTTGAAAGGAAACCTCTTTATTCAATAGAATAATAACTTTACAGATTTGCCTCCATCTATTACGGACCTGCTTGCCCCTATACATGTTGGACAAGCAAGGTTTTCTTGAAAAATTTACATAAATCTTCATTGGTAGAATTTCTTGAGGTGTGTCGCATTCCATGTGTATGCCGAAAAGTTACCTTGCATATCCTCCAGGTCGTACGTCCCATTTGGCCAACTTTTTGTTACTTTGAACGGACCTTCCCATTTTGGACCAAATACTCCAGTCGGGACTGCTAATATCCTTCGCATCACCAGGTCACCAATTTGGAATTTTCTATCTTTAACCTGCGAGTTGTAGTATCTCTCGGCTCGTCGCTTATAGACTGCATTCCTCAATTCTGCCGAGGTTCTTATTTCTTCAATCAAGTCTTTTTCTACCGCCATATCGTTTTCATTTACTTCCTCACTGTATTCGATTATCCTCCATGTCCGATGCTGGACCTCTACTGGGATGACTGCTTCAACTCCGAAAGTCATTGTGAATGGTGTCTCCCCGGTACTTGTCCTGTAAGATGTTCTGTAGGTCCATAAGACTTCCGGAAGCTCGTCGGCCCAACTCCCCTTTTTTTCTTCTAACCGGATTTTTAGGATGTGCTTCAAAATTTTATTCACTGCTTCAACTTGTCCGTTTGATTGAGGATGATATGGTGTGGAGTAATGTTTCTTGATGTTCCAAGATGTGCAAAAGTCTCTTAACTTATTTCCATCAAACTGTCTCCCGTTATCCGTGACTATCGACTGTGGTAACCCAAATCTGCATGTCAGGTTCTTCCAAATAAAGCTTATCATCCTCTCTTGGGTTATCGTCGTTAGAGCTTCAGCTTCGGCCCACTTAGTGTAATAGTCCACGGCCACCACTACAAATTTTACCCCTCCCTTCCCGGGAGGGAATGGGCCGATCAAATCGATACCCCATTTAGCGAATGGCCATGGACTATATACTGACTTCAATTCTTGTGCTGGGGTATGGATGCTCGGAGCGAACTGTTGGCACTCCAAGCATCTCTTAGCATATTTAATAGCATCCTTTCATAGTGTTGGCCAATAATACCCTTGCCTGATGGTTTTGTAAGCCAAGGCTTGCCCCCCAGCATGTCCTCCACATATCCCTTCATGGATTTCCTTTAACACCTTCTGTCCTTCTTCCGAAGAAAGACATTTGAGTAATGGGAGTGAGATTCCTCTTTTATATAACTGCCCTTCGACCATCGTGTATCTTGCGGCCTGCTTCACAATCCGCTGTGCTTCCCATGGATCTCCTGGCTGCTCTCCGTTGGATAGGTATTTACTGATAGGTGTTCGCCAATCATCGGTAGACTGTTGCTGGCTATTGATTATCTGTTGCCCCCTCTTCAACACTTGATTAACATAATCAAATGTTGAAGGATTAATTAACTTTGTGACCACCACTTCTGAGATGCTTGGTTCTCCGGTGCTTGTGGCTAACCGGGCTAAAGCATCTGCTTGGGTGTTTTCTAGTCGGGGAATCTGCTCACTGTACACTTGCTCAAACTTTGATATCAGGTGTGCAACGATCCTTTGGTAAATGATCATTTGTCGGTCCTTCGCCTCGTACTCTCCTCGGACTTGAGATATGATTAGCTGTGAATCTCCGAAAACCTGAAGTCTGGTTTCCCCCACAGCTAATGATAATCTCAAACCCGCGATAAGTGCCTCGTATTCAGCTTCGTTGTTTGTTGCTAAGAAATCGAACCTTATTGCAGAGGTGAACACCTATTTATCGGGACTTATCAGGATGACACCTGCTCCGGCTGCGGAACTTGTTGCTGAGCCGTCCACATAGAGGTGCCATGGGTAAACACGTCCCCTCGTCGGATCTTGATGGTAGGTTAGCTCTACTATGAAGTCTGCCAGAGCCTGCCCTTTGATCGCTGTTCGGGGTGCGTATGTTATACCATACTGGCTGACTTCTAGTGACCATTTTAGTAATCGTCCGGCAGTATCAGGTCTATGTAAGACTTGCCTCAAGGGAAATGTTGTCAAAACTTCCACTTGATGGTCGAAGAAATATAGCCGGAGCTTCCGCACACTCATCACCAATGCATATGCCAATTTCTCCATTGGGGAATATCGTAGTTCCGCCTCATGTAGCACTTGGCTGACATAATATATTGGCAGATGCGCCTTACCTTCTGCACGCACCAAGGCTGAACTTATGGCTATTTCCGATGCCGCCAGGTATAAGTACAGCTTTTCTCCCGGCACCGGTTTTGACAGGATCTGGGGATTGCTGAGGTAATTCTTTATATCTTCGAACGCCTTTTGGCAAGCATCCGTCCATACATAGTTGGTCTTCCCGGTTCTTTTGCAGATGCCTTTACCTTTGATAGACTCGAAGAAGGGTCTATTCTTGTCCCCAGATCTGGATATAAATCTGTTGAGTGCCCCGAGACATCCGGTAAGTCTTTGAACTGCCGGTACATCCTTCGGTGGTCCCATGTCTAGGATACATTTGACTTGCGATGGGTTGACTTCTATGCCCCGTTGACTTACGAGATGCCCCAGGAATTTGCCGGATTGTACTCCAAAGCTGCTTTTCTTTGGGTTAAGCTTCATGTTATACGCCCTCATGATGTCGAACGCTTGGTTGAGGTGCTCCAGATGGTCTTCTTTTCTAAGACTCTTCACAACAATGTCGTCCACATAGACCTCCATTGTGTCACCAAGGTGTTGGTCGAACATCTTGTTGACTAACCTTTGATATGTGGCGCAGGCGTTGATCAACCCGAAGGGCATCCTCTTCCAACAAAATAAATTTTTATTTGTATAGAAGGCTGTATGTTCTTGATCATCGGGGTGCATGGCAATCTGATGATAACTTGCAAAGGCATCCATAAACGTCATTAATTCGTGTCCCGCCGTATTGTCTACCAGCTGGTCGATGTGGGGTAAAGGGAAGTTATCCTTTGGACATGCGGCGTTAAGATCTGTGAAGTCTATACATAGCCTACATGTTCCATTTGCCTTTTTGACCAAGACAGGGTTCGCCACCCATTGAGGACATAATGCTTCCTTTATGAGTTTATTGTCCAATAGTTTCTTTACCTCACCGGTCAATGCCTCATACTTGTCTGGCCCATATTTTCTCCTCTTCTGGCGGACAGGCTTCTTCGTGGGATCTATATTCAGGTGATGGCACGCGTGCTCCACCGGTATGCTGGTCATATCCTCGTGTGACCATGCAAACACATCGAGGTTTGACCGAATGAATTCCTCCATCCGGCTTCTATAAGGTTCCTCCAACTCCGACCCGATAAAGAGTTTTAGATCTTCTTTATTTGGATCAACTTGTATGGATCTAAGCTCCTCCACTGGTGTGGCGTGTCGTTTTTTATCTTTCCACCTGGGATCATCAATTGGTCCTTCAAGGTGCGTTTCCATCTCCACTGGAGTAGGTTCATAGCCCAACCGGGGCTCAATGTCTTCCTGGGCCTCTGTCTGAACTTCTGGCGCTGCTCCCATTTCACCACTCTCTTTGGCTACGGTTACAGGATCTGTTGTTCCTCGTTCGGCCGGTCTTGCTAGAATGCATTATCTACCTCCATGTCTTCCGGCGTCTGGTCTACTTCCATCATTTCGGTGTCTACTGAGGTGTTATCCAAATTGCTCGGCTCGCTTGTGCAGGGCTGTGATGTTGGATCTTCAAACACTAACACCTGGTTAACGGGCTTTTTCAGAGTTAATAGGAATTCTCGCGCCTTCTTTTGGTCCCCTTTAACCGTACATGCACCCTTAAGAGTTGGGAATTTGATACAATAGTAGTAAGTAGAACATGCGGCTTTAAATTCAGAAATGAAAGGGCGGCCGAGGAACCCGTTATAGGTGGATGGTTGATCTACGACTAAGAAATCTAACAACCTTATCATCCTCCTTTCCGGGTCCTCTAGCGCTAAAAGTTCTACCGGCAACCTTATTACACCTAGTGGGACGGTCACAGCCTCTCCGAATCCCACTATCTTGTGATTACAATCCTCTATGTAGGATTCATAATCTCCTAGCTGGTCTAGTGTCTTTTTGAACAGGATGTTTGTGTAAGCTCCAGTATCCACTAGCAGTCGGTGCACTCTTGCGTTCATGATATTGGCGCTGATAACCAAGGAGTCGTTGTGCGGTGTAAGGATCCCTTCGAGATCTGCTTGAGAGAAAGTCAAATCCACGGTTGGTTTAGTAGTCGCCTTTGATCTGGACCCCATCTCCTGTACCTGATTGACCGCCCAAATTTCTGCCTTCTTCTGCCTTTTTGACGCTGGACGGCCATCTACCATCCCTCCTGCCGAACCAATTTCTTCGATCACAAGGATTTCTCGGTTCGGCTCCAGATGTGTCGGCCTTGCTGGTGGACCTCTTCTTACTTGTCTGTTTGGGGCCCTCCCTGCCTCATCGCTTCCTTCATCATCCGAGGCTTCCTGTCTTGTCGGACGTTGCCTTTTTCCTGGAGCCTTCTTTACGAATTCGACTAATTTTCCATCTTCATAAAATTTCCACAATTGTTTCAACAGATCGCGGCACTCACTAGTGAAGTGCCCGATACTCTGATGGTACGCACAGAATTTGTTTGGGTTTAGCTTGCTGCGATCCTGCCTGATCCTTCGGGGTGCAGCCAACATATCCTGATCTTTCACGGCTGTGAAAACGTGGTCAATCGAGGTAGTCAATACTTGGTTTAATTTTTCTTTGTATTCCGCCGAGTCCCCAAATGATTTCAAATTTTTCGGGGCCTTGTAACCACTACCACCAGGCTTCTTTCCATTCTTCTTATCCTCAGTCTCTGGGGCTAACTACTTGGCCATCGCTTCTTGCATTGCGACATACACACCAGCTTTGTGGCGGAACTCGGCGTATGTACTAGGACAGGCTAGATGCATTTCTTTCCACAGGTCCGTTCCTTTACGCAGTCCCGCCATGACTGCCACAACCTTTGTGTCGTCACTGACCGCTTCACCTTCCAAAAGGATTTTATCAAACCGCTCCAGGTATTGTTGGTCAGTTTCCTCGGCCCCTTGCGAGATGTTGGTCAACCTATGTTTTTGTGTCAGATACGTTCCAAATCCCGAAAAGTGGGACAGGAACTCCCTGGTCAACTGTCCAAATGATTGAATCGATCCAGGTGTCAAGGCTGAGAACCATCTGTGTGCCCGGTCTCCAAGAGTTAAGGGAAAGTTCCGACATTGCGTCGCATCCGATGCCCCCATTGATATCATATAATCGGCATACTTTGAGATGTGAACCTTGGGGTCAGACTCTCCCTCGTACAACTCTAGTGAGGGAAACTGTATTTTCTTCTGGATAGGTGCAGTTAGGATGACTGGTGACAACGGTGATACTGGAAGTGATGTGTACGTCTCCACCTTGTCTTTGATGGCCACCTGGTGTTGTAAGTCCTCCACAGCTTTTTTCAATTTTTTGATCTCTAGAACGGACGACCCACGGGATGATCCCCCTCCTCGAGGCTGTTCCGGGTGCACCTCATGATGACGTGCTGCCCCCGGCAGTCCCTCACTTTGGGTGATTTCCCGGTGTGGTCGCTGGAGGTTACTTGCAGCATTTGGTCCTAACCTCTCGGACGCTCGTCTCCTCAACCTTTCTTGCACAGGCCTTCGTTGGTGTCGGGCATCAGACTCGCAAGGCTCCTGGCGGTATGAATGCTCCGACCTTCTACCCTCTGAGTGATGACTTTGATTACCGCGCTTATCGCCTTGTGACCCGTCAAGGCGTTCAGGTTGATCATATGCTTGGTCAGCTGGTCGCCCCGCTGGTCGCCCATCTGCTCGCCCAGCTGGTCGCTGGTTTGAGCGTTGAGGTTGTGGTCCAAGGCGATCAGACATTTTTTGTTTGCCTCTTGAACTTTCGGGCACGACACGTCCACTACTGGCCTCTTCCTCCTGAGGATGGTAGCTTGTTCGAGTATCATGTCTCATCTCAGTCTGGGCAACCTGAATCACCGGATGACGTCCCATTACCATCTGCTGCCTTTGTAATTGTTTCAGGGTGGTCATCGCTCTCTCGATGTCCTCGGGTGTTCTAACCATTGATTCAATGGTAGTTTCAATCTGTTGACCGACTGGAGCTGCCGGTAACACCGGGACACGAGCTTGTTCAGTTTGACGGTGTCCAGATGGTCCTCGTCCTCTCCACCTTCGACTTGTCGAGGTGGTGTGGGATTCATCGTGGGAGGCTTCGTACGTATGTCTCGTCATTGTTTCCGGTGACAATTGAGTATAGTAGATGGGTTTTTAAAGAAATCTTTTCTAGCTCGTGTTTTCGAAGACAATAAATTCTTGAAAACACTCACAATTGAAGATATTCCTCAAAACGTTTACCGAACTTCGAAGGGCGTTCTTGGTGTTCTTGAGAAATAATGAAGAATGAGTATCGAATTCTTCAATCGACAGAGGTTCGAAGCCCCTCCTTCTAGCGCCAAATTGTTGAGCAATTTATGCAACCGAAAGATTTATGTGGCTAATTGTACGTAGAAAATCACTCAAACAATAATCTAAAGATGTAACTTGGA
The DNA here is from genome assembly GCA_026898435.1 of Prunella vulgaris. Taxonomy (NCBI): domain Eukaryota; kingdom Viridiplantae; phylum Streptophyta; class Magnoliopsida; order Lamiales; family Lamiaceae; genus Prunella; species Prunella vulgaris. The sequence goes on along the minus strand of JAPKLY010003441.1, from coordinate 11,360 downwards.
TTAATAATAGGAATTATAATTGGAAAAGTAGAGAGAGAAATTGTGTAATGTCTTTCTTGTATTTGGGAAATTAGATCCTCTACAAATGTGTTTATTACAAGTATTTATACCCTCTATTTAGTGAGGTGGCATCTTTTTAAGCCACATGGTTTCTGGGGGTGACAAGTGTCCTCCACTTGTCACCCCCTCAAAGTTTTGCTCCACTCACTCTAGCCTTGAATGACCCGGACCTTTCATACAGGTTCTTTAGACATCTTGTGTCTTCTTTCCCTCGAAGGAGGAACGGGCAATGTGGCGAGCAAGGGGGTGAGCATTGTGGCGAGCAGCATGGGCTTATCTTTTTGGCTTGCTGCCTTGTCCTATCCAGGCTGAGGGCGAGCATAGTGGCGAGCAGGTAGGCGAGCAACCTATTCTTGGCTTCATAAGCTTATTGCTTTGTCATACTTAGAGCCTTGAGCGACCAATATGGCGAGCAACCCAGCGAGCATTAGTGCGAGCAACTAGGGAATGGCCACGTAGGCTTGTTGCTTTGACCCCTCTGGGCCCGGACGAGCATGCCGGGCGAGCATCCTGGCGAGCACGTAGGCGAGCAGTTTATACATTCTTGCTTGTTTATACTTTGGTTATTATCTAATCTTCAAGCTTAGATCCTTTTATCAACATTTGCCCCACAGTATATGCTTTGATCTGACATCAAAGTATATACTGGAATTGATCTTTATTATGTAAGTAAGTAACTGGGCGGGCAATTGGGCGAGCAACTTAGCGAGTAACGTGGTGCTCGCCCTGGTGCTCGCCCTCTTGCTCGCTCTCTCTCTCTTCGGCAGTTAAAACGACTATCTGGAAAATGAGGCGCCTCCTCGTTTCATGCGCCAATCAGTCGCATGAAAAGGCGTGCCTTTTCAGAGACTTTTCAAATGTTTTGCAATTTGGTCCCTGTAATTCTTTTCCCTCTTTCACTTTGACCCGAACATATAAATAGGGATTTTCTAAGCACTATTCATCTTCTTCTTCATTTATTGTTTCTCCTTTTAGAATTCCTGGCGATTTCATCTTCAGTATTTTTCCGACGACTCTCAGGAATCTTCACCACTCCGGCGACCGGTTTTGCGACTTCAACATCCCAGGTAATTCCTCAATTCCTTTCATCTTTTCTTCACATTACCTTTATTTTCTTTTAATTTTTGCATGTCTATTTTGTGTACTTGTTTGCCGGAATTTCTGATTGGAATTTTGTTGACGACGCCCCTCATCCTTAGTTAATCACACCTTAGGATCAACCTTGTCTTTTTCTCTTTCTTCCTGAATCCATGTCGTCATCTTCGAGCCGGACGATTTCTCACCGGAATCCGGGCAAACGGCCCATGGTGGAGAACGTAGAGGAAGGTGGCCCGATTGCGGGCTTGTCCTCGGTCCATTTGGCGGGGTCTAATTCCGCGGTTGAGGAGGTAAACTGATTTTTGGAGAAAGGAGGCGAGCGAGCCAACGAGGAGGCCGGCGAGCAGCTGGGCAAGCAAGAAATCGAGCAGCCCATTGCTCGCCCAGAGGGGGATGATGCGGAGGACGTAGAGATACTCTCCAGCAGCGGCGATAGCGACGACTCTATCACTGAGTGGTTCGAGTCTGTTAGCTTCCCTCAACCGCACATGTCTGAGAGGTCCATCCCCGAAGGCATTGCACAAGAGTTCAACTGGAGAGCGTACTATGAGCGGTATGCTGCCGACTTCCCGACACCTCCTCGACAGTATCGGGAACTTGAAAAAGATGACCGCACATCCTTTAAGGCGAATACCGTAGTAAGCATCATTGATGAGGACGATCTTGACCACATCCGGAAGGAGTATCATATTCCCTGTGACGTCACCATGTATGCTCCCCGGGAGAAAGAAAGAGCTGACCGCCCCCCGGAAGGATTAACAGCCATAAATGTGCATACGTTGGCTGCTGGTGTGACGTTACCCTTGCACCCCCTTATCGGGCGCTTTTTGGAGACGATGGGTTTAGCGATCACACGGCTGACCCCCAACGCATGGACGTACCTGATATCACTATGCACGGTTTTTGCCTTGGAGAAGTACAAGGATCGCCTGACTCCTCAAGAGGTGAATTACACCCTCTGCCTTAGCAAGTGCTCTGAGGAGAGCCAAGGCTACTATTACCTTAAGGCGAGGAGCGACATGAAGATCCTTGAGGGACTGCCAAACAAAGTGAGAGACTGGAAGGAACAATTCTTTTTTATCGGCGGCAACTGGCGGGCTCCTGACAATAATGAGGGTCTTGGGGGACGTATTATGACCCCTACTGAGTTTGGCGAGTTGCAGCGTAGGACTTGTTTGCATGTTTCGAACATTATCTTTTTTGATATTGTGTCTGATGTCTTTGTTCTTTTGTATTGCAGGCTTGATCCCTCAGCGCTGGAAGAAAATGAGCTTGTCTGAAGAATTCAAGTTCACTTGTATTCTAGTTTGTCACCGGAACAAGAAGGATAGAACTTTTGACTATCTAAACAAGCCCAGTTGCCGTATTGCTTCGGGGCTGATCACAACCCCTCACCACCTACGAGCTCAGGTTGCCCATCCTGCAGGTAAGGTTGTCTTGTACTTTTGAGATTGAGATTTCATGCAAAATTTCTAACTCTTTCTGTCTCTTAACGCTTACAGCTTCTGAAGTCTCTATTGCTATCCCTCCGTCTTTTATGACTTTGAACCAAAAATTCGGGATGGCACGTACTAAGAGGGATCCCCCATCCGTGGTGTTAGCAGCTCAAATTGCTGCTAAGACTACCAAGAAGACTGCCGGAACCGGGCCAAGCACACGATCCTCTGCTCCCTCTCAAGCCCCCCACACCGAAGCTCGACAAACTCCGGGTGACTCCCCGAGCGGCGGTGGTCGCCGACTACAACGGGGTGACGGTTCACGCGTGGAGCGTGAAAGTGAGGCGGCCAAGAGGGCAAGGGTTTCAAGGCCTCCAAGTTCGGGAGGATTAGGTCGGGTCGAGGTTCTGGAGTCTACCCCTCCCGTTTCTGCTGGTACCCCGACTGCCCCGGCATCTATCCGCTCGATCGGTCAGCTGACTGACATCACATACCTGGGATGGGACCAGGAGCGGGCAGCTGGGTATGAGCCTCATACTTCTAATATGTTCATACCTCTGACATGTTTATACTTCTCACATGTTCATACTTCCTTAACATTTTCTTGTATGGCCCTTTAAGCAGGTATGACCCTACACGTTATCAGCATCGTAGCCCGCTGGTCCACCAGTTTGCACTTGCCCGTCCTCCAAAGTCTCTTAATGAGCTCAAGGGCCCGATCCGAGGAGCTGTTGAATCTGCTGTCCGACACTGGACCCAGCCCCAAGACGCCATCATTCATCATCAGTCGTTGACTGATAACATCCGCACAACCATGCATCACTCGAGTGGTGCCCTTATCACCGCTCAACGTGCTATCGAGCAGGCTGTGACGCTGGAGAAGTCCTACGCGGTGTTGAATGATAGCCTAAGGAAGGAGAGGGACGAGATGAAGAAAAGAGTTGCCACATTCGAGGCCAAAGCGAAGGCTTCTCTGGATGCCGAGCAATCGGCGATTGCAAGTGCTGAGAGGTCCCGAGTTGAAGCTGAGGGTCTCCGGGTTGAGCTGGCAAGTGTCCGGGCACAGTTGGAGGAGAGCAGGGTTGCCCGGGGAAAGATTGCTGAGCTGGAAAAGGAACTCCAGGCCACCCGGACCGAACTCGTTGATCTTAAGGCTGCCCATACTGATTGCTATACCGCTGAAGCCGTTGCGGATATCCGAGCGGAGTCCTCTGACTTTGGCTTTGTTTATGCCTTTGCTGAGAATCTTCGGGCCTATCACCATGCTGTTGGTGAGAACGAGGACCCTTGGACAGCCTTGAAGAAGGAGTTCACCGACTTCCTTACCGAACGTCCTCTTAAGGAAGGTTTGGTGGTGGATATCGGGGATCTTGAGGAGATGGGAGTCGACTTAAGTGCTGTGCCTTCGACACTTAAGATCATCGGTGGAAACTATCCGCCTCTTCAGATTAATGCTGAGGACGATGCGATGGTGGACACTGAGGGTCTATCTCCATTCGAAGTCCTCCCTGGTCTCTCTCCTTCAGGTGCTGGCGAGCAGGTAGGCGCCCAGGCAGGCGAGCAGGCCGTTGGGCCAGTAGATCAGGGTCGTGAACAGGCTGGCGACCAGGCTGGCGAGCAGGTGGGCGACCAGCCTGGCGACCAGTAAAGTGATAGGTCTTTTCCTTTTTGTTTCAATTGTCCTTGGAGACGACTTTTACTTTTGCTTTTTCGCCCTTGAAGGTGCCCTATATGTACCCGAACATCTTTTGCCGTTTAATGCATTTGCAGTTTTTCTTTTATTGGCTTTCGCTTATATTTGCTTCTGCTGTTGATACTTTTGTCTTAGTTATTTAGTGCTCGCTTTTGATGTATGGTGTTTTAATCGATTCGTCTTACTTTTCCTTTTTATGGAATCGCGAATTTACACCTTATTTTTCATCTCTTTGGATGTAGGCTTATTGATTGGTAAGGACTCCCTTTTAATGGTTATAACCTTAGGGTTAGTCTCAATATCTTGCCTTTATTGTGGACTCGTAAGTCTTGAGAGCTTATAACTTGAGACATCTTTTGATACATCAATTTGAAAGGAAACCTCTTTATTCAATAGAATAATAACTTTACAGATTTGCCTCCATCTATTACGGACCTGCTTGCCCCTATACATGTTGGACAAGCAAGGTTTTCTTGAAAAATTTACATAAATCTTCATTGGTAGAATTTCTTGAGGTGTGTCGCATTCCATGTGTATGCCGAAAAGTTACCTTGCATATCCTCCAGGTCGTACGTCCCATTTGGCCAACTTTTTGTTACTTTGAACGGACCTTCCCATTTTGGACCAAATACTCCAGTCGGGACTGCTAATATCCTTCGCATCACCAGGTCACCAATTTGGAATTTTCTATCTTTAACCTGCGAGTTGTAGTATCTCTCGGCTCGTCGCTTATAGACTGCATTCCTCAATTCTGCCGAGGTTCTTATTTCTTCAATCAAGTCTTTTTCTACCGCCATATCGTTTTCATTTACTTCCTCACTGTATTCGATTATCCTCCATGTCCGATGCTGGACCTCTACTGGGATGACTGCTTCAACTCCGAAAGTCATTGTGAATGGTGTCTCCCCGGTACTTGTCCTGTAAGATGTTCTGTAGGTCCATAAGACTTCCGGAAGCTCGTCGGCCCAACTCCCCTTTTTTTCTTCTAACCGGATTTTTAGGATGTGCTTCAAAATTTTATTCACTGCTTCAACTTGTCCGTTTGATTGAGGATGATATGGTGTGGAGTAATGTTTCTTGATGTTCCAAGATGTGCAAAAGTCTCTTAACTTATTTCCATCAAACTGTCTCCCGTTATCCGTGACTATCGACTGTGGTAACCCAAATCTGCATGTCAGGTTCTTCCAAATAAAGCTTATCATCCTCTCTTGGGTTATCGTCGTTAGAGCTTCAGCTTCGGCCCACTTAGTGTAATAGTCCACGGCCACCACTACAAATTTTACCCCTCCCTTCCCGGGAGGGAATGGGCCGATCAAATCGATACCCCATTTAGCGAATGGCCATGGACTATATACTGACTTCAATTCTTGTGCTGGGGTATGGATGCTCGGAGCGAACTGTTGGCACTCCAAGCATCTCTTAGCATATTTAATAGCATCCTTTCATAGTGTTGGCCAATAATACCCTTGCCTGATGGTTTTGTAAGCCAAGGCTTGCCCCCCAGCATGTCCTCCACATATCCCTTCATGGATTTCCTTTAACACCTTCTGTCCTTCTTCCGAAGAAAGACATTTGAGTAATGGGAGTGAGATTCCTCTTTTATATAACTGCCCTTCGACCATCGTGTATCTTGCGGCCTGCTTCACAATCCGCTGTGCTTCCCATGGATCTCCTGGCTGCTCTCCGTTGGATAGGTATTTACTGATAGGTGTTCGCCAATCATCGGTAGACTGTTGCTGGCTATTGATTATCTGTTGCCCCCTCTTCAACACTTGATTAACATAATCAAATGTTGAAGGATTAATTAACTTTGTGACCACCACTTCTGAGATGCTTGGTTCTCCGGTGCTTGTGGCTAACCGGGCTAAAGCATCTGCTTGGGTGTTTTCTAGTCGGGGAATCTGCTCACTGTACACTTGCTCAAACTTTGATATCAGGTGTGCAACGATCCTTTGGTAAATGATCATTTGTCGGTCCTTCGCCTCGTACTCTCCTCGGACTTGAGATATGATTAGCTGTGAATCTCCGAAAACCTGAAGTCTGGTTTCCCCCACAGCTAATGATAATCTCAAACCCGCGATAAGTGCCTCGTATTCAGCTTCGTTGTTTGTTGCTAAGAAATCGAACCTTATTGCAGAGGTGAACACCTATTTATCGGGACTTATCAGGATGACACCTGCTCCGGCTGCGGAACTTGTTGCTGAGCCGTCCACATAGAGGTGCCATGGGTAAACACGTCCCCTCGTCGGATCTTGATGGTAGGTTAGCTCTACTATGAAGTCTGCCAGAGCCTGCCCTTTGATCGCTGTTCGGGGTGCGTATGTTATACCATACTGGCTGACTTCTAGTGACCATTTTAGTAATCGTCCGGCAGTATCAGGTCTATGTAAGACTTGCCTCAAGGGAAATGTTGTCAAAACTTCCACTTGATGGTCGAAGAAATATAGCCGGAGCTTCCGCACACTCATCACCAATGCATATGCCAATTTCTCCATTGGGGAATATCGTAGTTCCGCCTCATGTAGCACTTGGCTGACATAATATATTGGCAGATGCGCCTTACCTTCTGCACGCACCAAGGCTGAACTTATGGCTATTTCCGATGCCGCCAGGTATAAGTACAGCTTTTCTCCCGGCACCGGTTTTGACAGGATCTGGGGATTGCTGAGGTAATTCTTTATATCTTCGAACGCCTTTTGGCAAGCATCCGTCCATACATAGTTGGTCTTCCCGGTTCTTTTGCAGATGCCTTTACCTTTGATAGACTCGAAGAAGGGTCTATTCTTGTCCCCAGATCTGGATATAAATCTGTTGAGTGCCCCGAGACATCCGGTAAGTCTTTGAACTGCCGGTACATCCTTCGGTGGTCCCATGTCTAGGATACATTTGACTTGCGATGGGTTGACTTCTATGCCCCGTTGACTTACGAGATGCCCCAGGAATTTGCCGGATTGTACTCCAAAGCTGCTTTTCTTTGGGTTAAGCTTCATGTTATACGCCCTCATGATGTCGAACGCTTGGTTGAGGTGCTCCAGATGGTCTTCTTTTCTAAGACTCTTCACAACAATGTCGTCCACATAGACCTCCATTGTGTCACCAAGGTGTTGGTCGAACATCTTGTTGACTAACCTTTGATATGTGGCGCAGGCGTTGATCAACCCGAAGGGCATCCTCTTCCAACAAAATAAATTTTTATTTGTATAGAAGGCTGTATGTTCTTGATCATCGGGGTGCATGGCAATCTGATGATAACTTGCAAAGGCATCCATAAACGTCATTAATTCGTGTCCCGCCGTATTGTCTACCAGCTGGTCGATGTGGGGTAAAGGGAAGTTATCCTTTGGACATGCGGCGTTAAGATCTGTGAAGTCTATACATAGCCTACATGTTCCATTTGCCTTTTTGACCAAGACAGGGTTCGCCACCCATTGAGGACATAATGCTTCCTTTATGAGTTTATTGTCCAATAGTTTCTTTACCTCACCGGTCAATGCCTCATACTTGTCTGGCCCATATTTTCTCCTCTTCTGGCGGACAGGCTTCTTCGTGGGATCTATATTCAGGTGATGGCACGCGTGCTCCACCGGTATGCTGGTCATATCCTCGTGTGACCATGCAAACACATCGAGGTTTGACCGAATGAATTCCTCCATCCGGCTTCTATAAGGTTCCTCCAACTCCGACCCGATAAAGAGTTTTAGATCTTCTTTATTTGGATCAACTTGTATGGATCTAAGCTCCTCCACTGGTGTGGCGTGTCGTTTTTTATCTTTCCACCTGGGATCATCAATTGGTCCTTCAAGGTGCGTTTCCATCTCCACTGGAGTAGGTTCATAGCCCAACCGGGGCTCAATGTCTTCCTGGGCCTCTGTCTGAACTTCTGGCGCTGCTCCCATTTCACCACTCTCTTTGGCTACGGTTACAGGATCTGTTGTTCCTCGTTCGGCCGGTCTTGCTAGAATGCATTATCTACCTCCATGTCTTCCGGCGTCTGGTCTACTTCCATCATTTCGGTGTCTACTGAGGTGTTATCCAAATTGCTCGGCTCGCTTGTGCAGGGCTGTGATGTTGGATCTTCAAACACTAACACCTGGTTAACGGGCTTTTTCAGAGTTAATAGGAATTCTCGCGCCTTCTTTTGGTCCCCTTTAACCGTACATGCACCCTTAAGAGTTGGGAATTTGATACAATAGTAGTAAGTAGAACATGCGGCTTTAAATTCAGAAATGAAAGGGCGGCCGAGGAACCCGTTATAGGTGGATGGTTGATCTACGACTAAGAAATCTAACAACCTTATCATCCTCCTTTCCGGGTCCTCTAGCGCTAAAAGTTCTACCGGCAACCTTATTACACCTAGTGGGACGGTCACAGCCTCTCCGAATCCCACTATCTTGTGATTACAATCCTCTATGTAGGATTCATAATCTCCTAGCTGGTCTAGTGTCTTTTTGAACAGGATGTTTGTGTAAGCTCCAGTATCCACTAGCAGTCGGTGCACTCTTGCGTTCATGATATTGGCGCTGATAACCAAGGAGTCGTTGTGCGGTGTAAGGATCCCTTCGAGATCTGCTTGAGAGAAAGTCAAATCCACGGTTGGTTTAGTAGTCGCCTTTGATCTGGACCCCATCTCCTGTACCTGATTGACCGCCCAAATTTCTGCCTTCTTCTGCCTTTTTGACGCTGGACGGCCATCTACCATCCCTCCTGCCGAACCAATTTCTTCGATCACAAGGATTTCTCGGTTCGGCTCCAGATGTGTCGGCCTTGCTGGTGGACCTCTTCTTACTTGTCTGTTTGGGGCCCTCCCTGCCTCATCGCTTCCTTCATCATCCGAGGCTTCCTGTCTTGTCGGACGTTGCCTTTTTCCTGGAGCCTTCTTTACGAATTCGACTAATTTTCCATCTTCATAAAATTTCCACAATTGTTTCAACAGATCGCGGCACTCACTAGTGAAGTGCCCGATACTCTGATGGTACGCACAGAATTTGTTTGGGTTTAGCTTGCTGCGATCCTGCCTGATCCTTCGGGGTGCAGCCAACATATCCTGATCTTTCACGGCTGTGAAAACGTGGTCAATCGAGGTAGTCAATACTTGGTTTAATTTTTCTTTGTATTCCGCCGAGTCCCCAAATGATTTCAAATTTTTCGGGGCCTTGTAACCACTACCACCAGGCTTCTTTCCATTCTTCTTATCCTCAGTCTCTGGGGCTAACTACTTGGCCATCGCTTCTTGCATTGCGACATACACACCAGCTTTGTGGCGGAACTCGGCGTATGTACTAGGACAGGCTAGATGCATTTCTTTCCACAGGTCCGTTCCTTTACGCAGTCCCGCCATGACTGCCACAACCTTTGTGTCGTCACTGACCGCTTCACCTTCCAAAAGGATTTTATCAAACCGCTCCAGGTATTGTTGGTCAGTTTCCTCGGCCCCTTGCGAGATGTTGGTCAACCTATGTTTTTGTGTCAGATACGTTCCAAATCCCGAAAAGTGGGACAGGAACTCCCTGGTCAACTGTCCAAATGATTGAATCGATCCAGGTGTCAAGGCTGAGAACCATCTGTGTGCCCGGTCTCCAAGAGTTAAGGGAAAGTTCCGACATTGCGTCGCATCCGATGCCCCCATTGATATCATATAATCGGCATACTTTGAGATGTGAACCTTGGGGTCAGACTCTCCCTCGTACAACTCTAGTGAGGGAAACTGTATTTTCTTCTGGATAGGTGCAGTTAGGATGACTGGTGACAACGGTGATACTGGAAGTGATGTGTACGTCTCCACCTTGTCTTTGATGGCCACCTGGTGTTGTAAGTCCTCCACAGCTTTTTTCAATTTTTTGATCTCTAGAACGGACGACCCACGGGATGATCCCCCTCCTCGAGGCTGTTCCGGGTGCACCTCATGATGACGTGCTGCCCCCGGCAGTCCCTCACTTTGGGTGATTTCCCGGTGTGGTCGCTGGAGGTTACTTGCAGCATTTGGTCCTAACCTCTCGGACGCTCGTCTCCTCAACCTTTCTTGCACAGGCCTTCGTTGGTGTCGGGCATCAGACTCGCAAGGCTCCTGGCGGTATGAATGCTCCGACCTTCTACCCTCTGAGTGATGACTTTGATTACCGCGCTTATCGCCTTGTGACCCGTCAAGGCGTTCAGGTTGATCATATGCTTGGTCAGCTGGTCGCCCCGCTGGTCGCCCATCTGCTCGCCCAGCTGGTCGCTGGTTTGAGCGTTGAGGTTGTGGTCCAAGGCGATCAGACATTTTTTGTTTGCCTCTTGAACTTTCGGGCACGACACGTCCACTACTGGCCTCTTCCTCCTGAGGATGGTAGCTTGTTCGAGTATCATGTCTCATCTCAGTCTGGGCAACCTGAATCACCGGATGACGTCCCATTACCATCTGCTGCCTTTGTAATTGTTTCAGGGTGGTCATCGCTCTCTCGATGTCCTCGGGTGTTCTAACCATTGATTCAATGGTAGTTTCAATCTGTTGACCGACTGGAGCTGCCGGTAACACCGGGACACGAGCTTGTTCAGTTTGACGGTGTCCAGATGGTCCTCGTCCTCTCCACCTTCGACTTGTCGAGGTGGTGTGGGATTCATCGTGGGAGGCTTCGTACGTATGTCTCGTCATTGTTTCCGGTGACAATTGAGTATAGTAGATGGGTTTTTAAAGAAATCTTTTCTAGCTCGTGTTTTCGAAGACAATAAATTCTTGAAAACACTCACAATTGAAGATATTCCTCAAAACGTTTACCGAACTTCGAAGGGCGTTCTTGGTGTTCTTGAGAAATAATGAAGAATGAGTATCGAATTCTTCAATCGACAGAGGTTCGAAGCCCCTCCTTCTAGCGCCAAATTGTTGAGCAATTTATGCAACCGAAAGATTTATGTGGCTAATTGTACGTAGAAAATCACTCAAACAATAATCTAAAGATGTAACTTGGATTAATAATAGGAATTATAATTGGAAAAGTAGAGAGAGAAATTGTGTAATGTCTTTCTTGTATTTGGGAAATTAGATCCTCTACAAATGTGTTTATTACAAGTATTTATACCCTCTATTTAGTGAGGTG
>JAPKLY010003440.1:0-18716 GCA_026898435.1 Prunella vulgaris | reverse complement strand
CCCTATATTCAGTCTGATTTACTGAGACTCCTTCTTTGTCAGGATCCAGCTTCTCATTTGTGTTCATGGGAATGCGTGAGATTTTGCTGGACTGAACTCCAAATTTCTGAATCAAGTCCCTCGCATACTTGGACTGATTAATGAAAATTCCGGAGTCAGTTTGCCTGACTTGGAGACCCAGAAAGAAATTCATTTCTCCCATCATTGACATCTCAAATTTCCCAGTCATCAGCTTGGAGAATTTCTCACAAAGCTTCAGATTAGGAGATCCAAATATTATGTCATCCATATAAATCTGAACCAAGAGAATGTCTTCCCCTTCGGTGATCCGGAAGAGGGTCCTGTCCACTGTTCCTTTCACGAACCCGTGGTCTATCAGGAATTGGGATAATGTATCATACCAAGCTCTCGGAGCTTGCTTCTGGCCATAAAGAGCTTTCTTCAGGTGATATACCTTATTACCAACTTCAAATCCAGGAGGTTGCTCAACATACACCTCTTCATTCAGTACACCATTCAGAAAAGCACTCTTTACGTCCATCTGATACACTTTGAATTTCCTGAATGTTGCATAAGCCAGAAACATCCTGATTGCTTCCAATCTTGCGACTGGAGCAAAGGTCTCATCATAGTCGATACCCTCTGCCTGAGAGTAACCCTTTGCTACTAGTCTGGCCTTATTTCTGAGAACAACATTCTTCTCATCCCTCTTGTTCTTAAAAACACACTTGGTGCCAATAACATGTTGACGCCTAGGTCTCTCTACTAACTCCCAAACCTGATTCCGCTCAAACTGATTGAGCTCATCCTGCATTGCTAGGATCCAGTTGGGATCAGCTAGAGCTTCTTCTATGCTTGTAGGTTCCTGACCCCCTCATTGATATCCCCAATGATATCAGCCAATGAGTGATCATCTAGCCATCGCCTCCTGCTGACTGGAGCACTGGGAGCTACTGACGTTCCATTGCCTGATCCTGAAATATTAGTCTCGATAATAATAGGCAAAGAAGCGGAACGAGCAAGAACAGGGGATACTGAGTCATTTCCTGAGGGTTAACCAATATCAAAGAAATTGTTTCCCCCTATAGTGTTGGACTCAGTAACTGTCTCAGGTGCAGAAGCATCATCACCGACAGTACGTACCTCAGGTTGAGTCTGTCCTTCCGTCTGAGACTCAACGTTTTCCGAGGCAGGGGCTTGCTGAGAGTTGGTCTGAAGTCCATCCTGATCTTCATCATCATCATCCCATCCCTTGGGAGCACTGACAAGTTTGATCTTGAATTCAGGATTCTTCAGACTCAGCCTTGTTACCCTTTTGGTAATTCCCTCATTGTCAGGACTTGGAACCTGTTTCCTATGCACTGATGCAGTGTTTCCTCCACAAAAGGGTCCGACAGTTATACACCCTGAAAGCTTTACTGACTGAGGATTATCCTAAGAAAACTCCCTCATCAGATTTGCTATCAAAGGCTTTCAGCTGGTCTTTCCCATTGTTCAGGATAAAACACTTACACCCAAAAATATGGAAATAAGAGATGCGAGGCTTCCTCTTGTTCCAAGTTTCATAGGGTGTCTGAGCGTGTTGTTTGTTCAGCATAGATCGGTTCTGAGTGTAGCAAGCAGTGTTGATTGCTTTAGCCCAGTACTACTTGGGCAGTCCTGATTCAGCCAACATGGTCCTGGCAGCTTCCTTCAGGGTTCGATTCCTTCTTTCAGCTACCCCATTCTGCTGAGGGGTCCTGGCTGCAGAAGTCTCATGAGCTATACCATGGTTAGTACAAAAGTCAGTTATAATAGAGTTTATAAACTCGGTTCCTCGATCTGATCGGATCCTGACTATGCTCTGACCCTGTTCAGTACTCAATTGCTTGAGTAACTCTGGAAGCTTGACCCGAGTCTCCTTTTTGTTCAGCAAGAAAATAACCCATGTGTACCTGGAATAATCATTAACAACAACAAGGGTATATTTCCTACCATTTATGCTGACAGGAGTTACTGGACCAAAGAGATCCATGTGCAGGAGCTGAAGCACTCTGTCAGTAGAGAAGGCTTCCTTCACCTTGAATGAGGCTTTGGTTTGCTTGCCTTCCTGACATGCTCCGCACACGTGGTCTTTGCTAAAAACTTCATTAGGCAGACCATCTACAAGAGAAAGTCTAGAGATTTTGTTAATAATCTTGAAGTTTAAGTGACTCAGACGTTTATGCCAAAGCCAACTGAGCTCAGAGGAGCTCTTAGCGACCAGACAGGTTTCAGGAGGGCTGCTCTTGAAGTCAGCAAAATATACATTGCCCCTCCTGACACCTGTAATCAGAACCTGTAGTGTAGATTTGTCCTTCACAAGACATATGTTAGATGTAAATTCTACACTATATTCTCGGTCACAGAACTGACTAACCGAGAGTAAGTTATGTCTCAGTCCCTCAACATATGATACATTAATTACACGGACAGAGTTAATAATAAGGGTTCCGAATCCTCTGGTGAAACCCTTAGAGTTATCACCAAAGGTTACCTGCGGGCCTTCTTGAGCTACATAATCCTGAAGGAGATCATGAAATCCAGTCATGTGCCTGGAACATCCTGAGTCTAAGTACCAGTCCTTCATCAGATCCTCCTTCCTCTTCTTGTAGCCCGCAGTGACCTGAAAAGAATCAGGCCTCAGGTACCCATCTCATATTGGGTCCTACTGAGTCAGTCATACCATTCGGGATCCAGATTTGTTTAACAATTCTGATAGCATCAGAAGCGTAAACCTGTTTCCCTGAAATATCAACATACACAGTTCTCTTCTTCCTTTGTGCCTGGGAAGTTGAGGGTGTATGGGTGTCAGCCTGAGATACAGGAGCCCTCTATTGATTTCTGGGGGTGGGCCTCCTGTTCCTTCTTGGCCTGGGTGCATTGGGCTGAGTTTGATCCCTAGAAGGAGCAGCTCGGGCCTGACCTTTTGGCACTTGAGGTCTAGCCTGAGTGTTTCTGGAGTCAGGTCTCCTTTGCCTTTCAGAGGCCACCTGGTTTGTCCTTCTCCTTTGAGGATTAGGACGCTCCTGATGGGCTCTGTGCCCTGTCTGAGAAATCTGGACCTCAGTAATCCTTGGCCTTGCCTGAGGCCTCCTCTGTCCTGAGTTTCTTCTGCTCTGAACATTTCTAGGTTGGGCCTGAGAAGTGCTGGGAGCAGAATTTTTCCCAGATTGAGGATTCCTAGGCTGAGCCTTGGATTTCCCTTGATCTGTCTTCCCTGACTCAGGATGAGGAGCCTTGGCCTTTCCCTTAGGTTTTGGCCTAGAATCCTCAGTCCTTTGCCTGACAGGTTCATCAGGCATTTTCTCCTTCCCTTTGCCTTTATTCTGATGAGCAACACTTGAGCTCTTGTCATCAGTTAGGACAGGGACAAACTTCTTCTGAGAGTTGCTCCCTGAAGCACCTCTCTTTTTCTTGCCCTTTGGGTCTTTTGAGGCATCGTAGCCTAACCCAGCTTTAGCACCATTAGTCAGCTGAGAGAAACTTGTCAACTCATCAACCACTTGGGTAGATGTGTATAACTTCTTCAGCTTAACTTCAAGATGCCCATTTGTTTCTTTCAGGGCCTCAATTTCAGAGGTGTATTGAAGCACCAACTCTTCATGAGCTTTCTCCTTTGAGATCAGCTCAAGATCCCAAGCAGTTTGCTCAGCACAAATGCGAGCTTGCCACTCAGTTTCGAACATCACTCTCAGAGCAATTCGCTCAATCATCAGTTGTTCCTGAGCAAGGAACAGATCCATGTCACGAGTCTCAATCAGCGAGCTGATTACTCCCTTCAGTCTTTCTACCTCCAGTGGAGCTTCATCATGCTTGTTCCGAGCATGAAGTAGCTCTTCCTGAAGATGTACTAATCTGAGGGCTTCTTCAGTATCTCTTACTCTGAGAGACTCAGTTAACCGATCGTTCTCCTCACTCAGATGTGCATTCACATCCACTATGTGAGTATGAGTCTCCTGCAGCCTTGAGAAGTCAACCATCAATTACTCTAGGGTGAGCTGAAGGTCGAGTTCTCCTGCTGAATCTGAGCTAAGCTCAGGTGCGTGATCAGGAGAAGAGGCAGAAGAGCATACCTCGTCATCTGCCATCAGGCAGAGGTCATCATACTCTTCATCGGAGAAGAGTTCAGGGGACCGGCGTCCTGGGCCATCTGAATCTGAGGAATCCTCAGCAAGCAACGCTCTCCGGTCTGATGCCCAGAGCTCTCTCTTGGCTCTCCGATCTTCTCGCTCACGAGCACTGAGCTCCGGACAATCATACTGATAGTGTTCGGTCTTTTTGCAGTGGTAGCACTGATCTACATCAGAAGCAAACTTCTTGTCAGTGTACCTTTTATCAGATGATTCCCTCCTGCTCCCTGATGATCGTTCAGGTTTGGAGCTGGATCTTCTGGGCACATCATCTCTCCTCTTCTCATCTCTTCGTCTCTCAGGCTCGTTGCGATCCCTCCTGGAATCTGAACCCCTCATTTCTTCTCTTCGGTGGCTAGATCTCCTGGGGCTGGAGTACCTGCGATCACGGGTGTCAGTATAAAATTTCTTATACCTACCGAAACGAGAGTTCAGTTTCTCGAATCGCCGTGCCATCAGGCTGTACTCCAACGCTAGCTCATCTTTGTTCATGTCCTTCAGAGACTTGGAGCCAGATCCAGCCTCAGGCTCAGGAGTAGCTTTAAGAGCCACGCTCTTTTCCTTTTCAGGAGTCTTCTCCTCACTAACTTCCTCACTGACAACACCCTTCTTCCTCTTATCGAGGTCAAATTCCAGAGCTTTTAACTCTGAGAATAGGTGAGAGTAAGGAATGTTTGTAAGGTCCTGAGTATTCTTTAACAAGATTACTCCTGTGTCCCATCTTTCAGGGAGACAATTTAGGATTTTAGAAGACACCTCCCTCTTGGGAAACTCCTTCCCAAGGGTTGCTAGCTCGTTCATCATCTTAATGAATCGAGCTTCCATCTGATCGATGGATTCACCCTCTAGCATCCGAAAGGCTTCGAACTTCCTAATTGCAAGGTCTCTCTTGTTCTCCTTGATCTTTTCTGATCCCTCACTCATTTCCCTCAAGGTATCCCAGATCTCCTTAGCTGTCCTCAGGTGCATAAGTCTGACCGAATTCTCGTAAGAAACGGTGTGGAGTATAATGTTCTTAGCAACATTATCCAGTCCAATTTGCTTAATCTGATCAGAATTAAGCACGGACCTCTCCACCTCTTCATCTCCGGCGGCTGGAACAGGTACATTGCCAGCAACGGGCCAGGTCGTCTGAAGATTTCTCATAAATCTGATTGGGCCATGCTCAATCACCTGTAGCATCTGATCATGGATAGAGTAGAGATGTGAAAGTACCCTGAATTTCCAATAGTCATAATTGTCAATAGAGAATTCAGGAAGATTCCCCTCGAGGTGTTTAGAACCGGATGCCATGATATGCAGTTTTTCAGAAACAAGATCAGTTCAGTAGACCACCAAAAGTTTCTCCTCAGAAACTGTTGGTAAACAAAGTCAGTGATCTTTTGAACCACTGCTCTGATACCACTTGTTGGTCCCGAAATGAGTATAATCAGTGTATGGGGGGAATACACTGATGTCAGATTTTTCTAAAAGACTCAGAAAAATGCTCTAACACACTCAGTCAGGATTTCCTGAAGTACTCAGTATGCTGAAGGTCCACAGGGGCAGCAGGGACAGTTCAGTAACGAGTCAAATAAGCTGAGTGTGAATATAGTGCTCGGACGCTCAGTAGAGATAACAAACCTACTGACAGCTCAGAAGCTAGTCAGTTGGACCACTATCTCAGTGAGCCAGAGTGAGTGCGGAAAGTGAGCCCTTAGATTCTACTCGTTTTAGTTTCTGAAAACATTTTCTCTGAGTTTGCTTAGTAAACTGGTGGTTAAGGCTGAGTGCACAGTATTAAGATTCAGGATGATTGATTCAGTCTTGAATAGAAAAACGATGCAGAATGTTCAGTTTATTATGATGACAGATATGATCCTGAACAGAACAGCACACAGGGGACTTTTTAACGTGGTTCGGAGATAACCAACTCCTACGTCCACGACCTGATTTAACAGGAAGCTATCCTCAAAACCCTGAGGATAGGTACTTGGGTTTTACGTGCCAAGGGACACGAGTAGCCAACTTCCTCTCTTAGTAACTGACCCCTGGACGTTTTACAAGTCCCAGTCCTTCTAACCAACCAATCTCACACCTTGAGTGGTTTGGTATTCTGGTTTCCAACTAAGATAGCTCTAGCAATACAAAACAATGCTAAATAATAGAGCTATCGATCTAAGCAAATACAGAGTGAATCCTACTACAACACTAGGGAAATTTAATTGCAGAGTGTTGTTTATGGTATGCTTTGAATGCTTGGATTCTTGAGAGTTTTCTCTTGGAAATTTCCCGTTAGCCTTGAATGGGTGCAAGGCTCTCCATATTTATAGGCAAGATTCAAAATAGATCCGTTGGAGGAGATCAAATCAAATCTTTCCTATTTTAGGTAGATTGCAGGCTAGAAATACTGTTTGACCTACCAGCCATGCTTATTCTGGCAAGTTGTCACATCACCTGCAACTTTCTGAGACGCATTAAATGCCGCATTAAATGTTGTGCAGACTCCGTGCATGCGTGTCAAAAGATCATTGGCTCTCCATTATAACGGCTAGTTGACCTTCAGACATTTGTCCTTCCTCGTACATTCAATGCTCTGAGTCTCATGTTAATAACTCAGTCTGAACGTGTGTCTTAATGGAGCCTTACTGACATTCTCTTTGTCTCTTGTCCCATAGCATAAATAACCTTTTGCTTTTGACTTACATGATTCAGGTTATCTGAACCACGGCCTGAGTCAGGTCCTATGTGCATTCAGCACAGCCTGATAGGTTATTCAGCCCAGTATGTGTAACCTTTTTGCTTCGGAATTACAGGATTCAGGTGAACTGAACCAAGGCCTAAGTCAGGTCTTAAGTGCATTCAGCACAGCCTGATAGGTGACACTTACTCTTCACTGACTAACTTCTGTCCTGAGTATGCTTAGTGTACTCAGTAGAAACATCAGCCAATGGTACTTCAGGATTGACTTCAGGATGAATCAGCAGGCTTCGATCTTCAGCTTCAGAACAGACAATCTTCAGCAAGACTGACTGACTCCTTCAGGATGGTTTACACTTCAGACTTCAGTAAATTAGGTCGACTCCAATATTCTTCAGTCTTCAGCATGGTCCTCCTGTACTGAATTTCTAACCTAAGTATCCTGAATTATTTTATCCTGAACAACTATACTTAGGCAAATTCATCAGGGGTTTTGGGATCTAATCAAAACACTCAGATTGTCCCAACAAATTCAAACATCAAATTTTTAAATCAAATAAAAAACCACAAAAACCATTACCTCCAAAAGAAAATCACAAAAATTGTGTAGTAATAGAAAAAAAATTATTTCACCAAATTATTAGATGTAAAATATGAATCTGCCAAAAAAAAAAAAATCAAACATAAAGAGATAAATAAACAATTAGAATATTAGAATATGATAAATATGAATATCATAAGAGAAATAAGAAAAAGCAAGAGAAGCACGAAGAAATAAGGTTAAAAGATGAGAATAATGATGTTTATAGAGTTGAAATTTATAGAAGTATAGAAATTAAGATGAACGGTTGATATTAAAAAAAATTAGATATAAAATTTTGATATTATGAATATATTTATAAGATTTATTTAAATATATATATATATATATATATTTATTTATAAAATATTAAAATGTATGGTCAAGATTCAAACACTTAAAATATAAGGTTGAGATTTGGCCAGGCTGAACATTAATTTATGTGGTCCAATAAAAACCTGACTAATTTAGCCCAAAATGTTGGACATTATTTTTTGTGGTCCCCTAATTTTTTTTTATTATTGAAATTATCCCCAATTATATATATATATATATATATATATATATATATATGCATTGAAGAATAGTTAAACCACTTTGACTATTCATATATGTTACTTTGCATTGAAGAAATTCATGTAAATTTTTTATATTTCTGATGGTTGTTGGAGGATCAATATTTATGAGAAATATATAGAGATAAATATCATCTTTGGATCCTAACAACTATATAATATTGATGATTAGATGCTTAAATACTTGAAGGAGCCTGAAAGCTCAAGAAAAATAAATAAAAGCAGTAAATATCAAGAATTGTCAAGTCTATTTGTGTAGAGTGTGGACTTAAAGATTTTATATTTATAATTATGTACCTCTAGGGCCGTATTTATAGTTACAAAAATATACCTTACGTTGTCCTAGTATTTTGCCAAAATTCATGCATTTAATGCAATGATTTTGGCGGGTATAGACTTATACCAAATCCTTAGTACAGAAAAGATTCGACCTAATGAGAGATGAATAGCTAAGCATCCGTACTTGACCTATTAGAGGTAAGACAAATATTTTCTAGAGTGAGCTCCACCTAGCTGACTCTAGTTTTGATCCTATCGACTGACTAGATCCTAAATCTCGTCTCGTTGGTCGAGTTAAAAGATCTCCATATTATTGCTTTTGGAAGCCAATCGATGTCAAATGAGATTAAATGAGGTCTGGTCAGGTAGATTCTTTCTTGGTCTCTCCTGACGTCTCCAAGGTATGATGAGATTAACGAGATATGGGCGAGGTGCCTGTGATGTACAATCGAGATCTTCAAAGCTTGGCCTCGACCTCGTCTGACTTCATATCTTGGACAAATTCTTTTTCGGACTCCGTGGTTTTGGACCTCGTCCAGAGGTTTTGAGCTGTTGGAGCCCTAGGTTGGTTCAGTGATGTCCTAGACCTTGTTGTAGGTAAATATGCCTCAGACCTATGAATAATTATGCTACAATAGTTGCCCACTAATTCATTCTTGGGATTTCTGAGGTTGAGTTGAATATACACAAAGGTCAATGTCTATCAACTGAGTGCTGACACTATTGATTCATGCAGGTTTGAGGTGCTGGAGTCGATATCTTAATTGACTTTGGATTTCAAGGCATGAAAAAGTTGGTGTACTTTTCACGACTCTTGGACTAGCTGCATCAGACCTTAGTGTGTTGTCCTTTGTCATAACTTTTTAATAGAAATTCAAATGATTTCATCTGGTTTGCATGCACATCGTGTTGTGCATGTATCTCTGTTGGAGAGCCCGAAATTACGAGGTTTCATAAATTTGACCCCAAAAATTTTGCTTAGGCACCCCTCAAATTCACCTATGAATAGGGGTAATATAATATTCCCTCCTTTTCACACTAATTAAAATTTGAGGACTCTCAAGCAAGTTGCGAGCGATTTTCAGCGAAGAAACTCTGGTGAGTGGTAAGTTTGTTTTGTTTTCAACCTTTCTACCATCTTTCTTTACTTTTGATCCGCAAGATGGCTGGAACAAATGGCTTATTATCTAGACATAGAGTAATCAATCTCAGAATATCGATGAGGGAGTACTTGGGGGAGCCCATAATGATTTTGGTGGGCTCCCGGTCATTGGATAGTAACGGTCTAGAAGCTATTCGATTGTTGTCAAAATTTAACTAAGCAACAACGGATGGTGTCTCCGGAAGCAGTGGTGGAGCCATTACTGGGGCGGCGGTGGGAGAGGGCTTAGGGGTTGATGTAGCTGCAGCCAATTCCCAAATAGGGATTGAAGAAGGGAAAGAAACCTCCGAGATCTCAATCTCCATTTTATGAGAGAGAGCGAGAGAGAGATCAAGGATGAGATTGCTTGGGCTAACTAGGCAACTTAGAAGTACATGTAGCATTGAAATGACATTATTCGCAATTACAAGATCAAGAAGAGGTTTATGGATGTGATATTGGGATCGTTATTGAATTCAGGTTCTACAATTACCCTAATGCCAATCTCTAAAATAGGGCTAAACAAGATCCGAGGAGTATTACTCCAGTGTCTAATTCTAGGTACTTCTGGAATAGGGTAAATAGTATTGTATGTTGATAGGCGGGCAACTAGCTGATATTAGGTGAACAACTTATGTATGAAATTAATATTAATTATTATTATGAAGTATGTGGTTAAAGGTCAAATGAAGAATAAGGTGAGTGAATAATACTCTTGCACTCTATAAGTTGCTCGCCTCCTGTCAGTTGAAGAAGTTAACCTGATGAACCTGCTCGCTCTAGTACATAAGGCACCTGTGATGACCAAAAGGCATTGTTGACTTCGTGTCACCAAAGAGGCCCAAGACAACCAACTACATGGAGTAGAGTTGGTTAGTTATTAAGTAACCTAGTTATTGTTGTCTTATGTAAAAGTAGGTGCAATAGACATGTCACTCATTAAAAGTAGGTGTAAAAGTATCTAGATGACCTTGAGAAGACAATATCAATATTGTGTGCTTCTAGAAATATCATGTTCAACCAACCCCATCTAGAGTAAGACCTATAGATGAAAGCTTAGGAGAACAAGCCTACCGTTATGTGGACGAGCATTAGACGAACAACAATCAAGTCCATCATCATAATGTGGGGGGCAAGGAGAAGATCAGTGATCGCCTAGGACCTCATTCTGGGCGATCGACTAGCCAAGCAAGTGAATAAAGTCACAGTACCTCCCAAAATAGTGTACTGGAGTGACTGGGAAACTAAATTCAATGACCGCGTGTAACTGTTGCCCCGTAACTCAAAATATACAACTATCAGATTTATCTCCTCGGTGATCAACCCACGATCGATTGAAAAGACCAGCAGTTGATAGGCTAGGCTGAAACATGACGAGCTACTTGCATAAGCCAGCTCTGGAACCCTCTCGGAGTGCGGAACTACAAGAAACAAACTACTTTAAGGCATATGACTATTGTACAACCTCCCATTATGGTAGTTGAATCTTAAAGTACACATCTCCAAGTACACGAATTACATGATCTCAATGAGTACTTCTGATGTCACCCAATACCGAAACTTTTCCCTCTCACTTGAAGATCGGGCTCACAAGTAGTTTTTCTCTTCGGCACCTACCTCAATCAGTTTTTTCTCTCAACTGAGCTGAGAGTTCTTGTCACACTTCTCAGGCTTTGGATCCTGTCTTACCCAGCAGTATATATTAACATTGGACGGAGTGCTGTTGAAGGCACCCAAAATGAATCAAATCACCTTAGCAGATCCACTAATGTAGTAGGATAAATTAGGATTTAACCACGAAGAATAGTGAAATTCAAGATATCTTCAGCGAATCTCTATAATTTGAAGGTTCAAACCCTCCTTCTAGCGCTAAATTATTAATATTTTTTCCTAATGATCGTATAAAATATGGGTGTAATTCTAATGGGGTTCACTAATCAATGTGGTGGATTTAATTTAGAATAGTTTAAGATAAGGTATATTTAAGAGAGAGATGTGGGGGAGTGGGGAGGGAAGGGGAGAGGGAGAGAGTTCATTATTTAATATTTCTTGTATTTAAGTGTTGTGAATCCCTTTATATGTGTGTCGATGGGACATATTTATAGGTTTACATGGGTGAGGTGTCATTACCTCATTCTACTTAGCGTAAGTAAATGACAAGTGTCCTTACACTTGTTATTTTCTCACTAATAGTAGATTTACAATTCTTTTAATACTGATCTCGCTCTACATTGTAGGTTGTTTGCACTTGAGCTTCTTGAGTTGTGGGCGAATAGCTCTGCCTTGATTTTCATAGGGTTGATTTCATGCAATAGTTGGTAGCGAGCAGTCTTTATCAGATATTAATTCCTGGAACTGGGAGGCGAGCAACTTTTGGTATTTTGCACTTAAGTTTTGATTATGGTAATAATTGCATCATATTCGGTGTATTCTAGCGTGTTAGTAAGTGATTTGTATGCATTTTTTACCCTAATATGTTATATTGTGTTATTCACCCTTTTGTAGAGGAAAATTGGTTTTATAGGTGAAAACATGCAAAATCGAGGAGATTATGATGAGGAATATGAAATGACGTGATCCAAGTATTTGGGGAAGCTTAAATGATCAAGAGGAAGACCCTAGAGAGTTCGAATGAGCCAATGGATCAAAACAGAAAAATCAAAATCTGATGTCAGAACCTAGCTCGAGCGAATTCTTCTCTGACCATGACTAGGCATGGGCGCTTGACCAGCCTTGCTCGAGCACCACTTACACTTAGCTCGAGTGCCTACTCGAACGGCGGTCCAGAGATGCATTTTCAAGGGTAAATTTGTCTTTCCATCCATTTAATGAGGGAAAATTGTGTCTTAACATTTTGGGCACTATAAATACCACTTGAATCAGATTTTAAAGAAGCTTTTCATTACTTTAAACATTCTTAGATTAGAGAGAGGTTAGAGAGAAGTTACTAGTTGGTTTCATTTTAATTCTACTTCTTGATTCTTCAATTACTTTTGATCTAGCCAATAGATTTTTGATCCGTTTATTGCATTAGATTCCCCACGAGATTATCTACGATTGTATGGTAGAATTTTACCTTTTGAGCTACTGGTTGGATTTTAGCATATGAAGGTAGATTGATTATAATTCAATTTCATCCAACATTGGTAAGTTCTCTTATTACTTTGCTATTCTAGTCTTAGAGATGAATTCAATTAGCTTGATTGTTGTTGTTTGTTCACAATTAGTCATGGGCTAATCCCCTTTTGCATTGGGGATATGGAGATTATGGTGTAGTTAAATTGCTTGTGATTCCAATGCATGTATAAGTTAGCTTGTTGTATGAATTCTCTAAATTGATTATTGATAGAACTATTGGTGTAAGTATTTGGATATTTTGAGCCTAGTTGAGTTAGCAACATATAAGAATTGAGTTAATTCAATGATGTTCACACTATGTGTTTGTGTTATGGTTTTTATGTCAATGTGAATTGCTAGAAGCCTAGAACTACTCAATTGAAGCATTAGGTTTTTTAAGTGAGGACTTGAGCATTTGATAGAGTCTTATGGCTTGATTTGTACCTTTAGTGATACTTATGCATGCTAGGAATTACAAGTTGTTAAATGAACCATAATTGAAGTACCTCATTGTTTCTTTCGATTTTGATAGATTTCGATTTTGCCAAGAGTAGATAAAACCCCACATTGTTTCTTTCTATTTTATTAGATAATCACTTTTGTAAACTCTCAAACCTAGTCTACCAATCATTGTTTCCCTTGGTTCGATATTTTAACTTGGTCACTTGTCAAACACAACAACAACCATGTACACTTGCGTGTTGCATACTTAATTTTGGGCATACAAGTTTTTGGCGCCGTGGCCGAGGAAATATTTATTTGTTAAGCTAGGTTTTTTGTTTACTTGTTTGAGATTGTTGGTATTGATTGTGAACCTTTTGTAGGTTTATGCGAACTAGGAGTCAAGGGAGAAGTCTAATACCTCTTGATTTGGAGATTGAAGCAAATTTGAGGAGAAATCGAAGAGGAGCAAAGCTAGATAAAGGAGAAATGGAGAATCAAAAAAATGAAGCAAGGAATAGTGATGATGGTAATGAAGGAGGAAAACTAAGACCACAAAGGCATCAAGGGGATGATCACCAAGCTCATGGGGTAGGTCCTCTTCCTAATCCCAATTTACCCTATTGTCACTCCCAGCATAAATGGATTCAAGTTATAGTTTATAAGTCGTCATTTGAGGTTTTAAAGTTAAGTTGCGCATAGGATTAAATATTGTGCTTTAGTTCTTTAAATTTTTCACTAGCCTTAAGTATTAATTTTCTGATGATTAAGTTAGTACAATTGATTTGAGTATTTGGGAATTAAGATTAAGTTCTTTATAATTTATTTTGGGCTTTAGTATGTGAATTAAAAGTTAGAGAGCCAAATTAAGATATGATCCAATTAAGTATTTAATTTAAGGATTTAGAAGATTTAAGTTGATTGGTTATTAAGTGTTATAATTCAAATTGGATTGAGAAAATTAGGATTTTTTAAGTACCAATTCATCCAGGGTAAAATAGTAATTGAGGATTTATATGGGATTAGATTTTATTATGAGGTTTTAAATTAAGAAGAGGAATACTTTTAGGAGAGAGAAAATTTGAAGTTTGTTACAAGAATGAGGGTAATTTTGGAAGATCAAGGTTTAGAGTTAGTTAGAGTCCTTATTATTTTATTAGGAGAGAAATAATATTATTTTATGAGGAATTTTCAAAATTAAGCCTTAAGAATTAAATATTATGAAGTCTTGAGGTTGTTAGATTTATTATATTGGAGATATTAGAAAGATTACCAAGATTTCCCAAGGATGTTCCAAGATATGTTATGCCATATTTTTCCCATCTTCATTTTCGGCCAAGATACCATATCTAAGCCATATTTTCGGCCAAGATACTTTACCAAGCCCAAAATTCATCCATCATCACCATATATTCACCAAGATCTTATTCAAGCCCTATATCTTTTCCATCCTATAAATATAGGACCCTTATTAGCATCCAATTCTCACATACACATATTCATAATTTTCGAAAGTATTGAGAGGGTAAGTAAGATATTATTTTCAAGAGTTCATAGAGAGAGATTTGAGAGTTTTTGAGACTTGCTTAAGGAAGAGAAAGTTGGAGTATCAATTCAAGAAGTTTAGAAAGCCGAACGTACACACACAAACTGTAACGCCCCAGTTTTCCAAAATGCAATTTTGTCATTCTAGAAACCCGAGTCGTCACTTAGTGACTGAAAATCCGTACCATTTTTTTTCAAAATATGAAACACTTTTAATGACATTAAATAGATAGAGGAAGCATGTGTTTCGTTAAAAGAACACGTAGACAGCGGAAAGATAATTTTTTTGTTATGAAAGACACGGAGATAATTTTGATGATTTAATATGCAAGGATCTTTATAAAAAGTTTGGCACAAAATAGACAACAAAATAACTATCATAAATTATCATCCAGAGATTTTATAACTGTTCTTCACTTTTGCATATTCATAAAGTCATAATAAAAGTTATCGTTCTTAACTCCTTTTCTTTTGATGCATGACAAAATAGCAATACAGGAAACCGTATCACTCTTCCACTGGCACGAACTCCACCTCGTCATATCCTGAAAAAGATTTATAAATAGGGGGGATGAGATTTGAATTCTCAGTGTGGGCGACCTGTACGCTACTATACAGATTGGCAGTACGCAAACGTATCATTTTTGTAAAAACATTTTTCATAGCCACAAAGGCTCATCATTCATCATATAGCCCCCAGGCTCTGTCCACCGTGGCGCCTAGCTACACAAGCCAGACCACTACATATCATTTGAGATATAGCCCTGAGGCTCTGTCCACCGCGGCGCCTAGCTACACAAGCCATACCACTACATATCATTTGAGATACTTCGCCCGTAGGCATTTGGGCAATAACCTCGTAACTGGACCCGAAGGTCAAAATATTTTCATCCGCATACACCATCAGTCCATATAGTATTCAAAGCAATACAGTAAATGTCACTCACCTTAAACGTTTTCCTTTTGTAAAAACAATCACCATTCTTTTCACCCAGAAATCCTCATCACCGTTCTCGCACTTACACCTAGCATCATTCGTTGCGTTTCAGTTATTGATGTCTTAGAATTTTTTTTTAGATTTTATACACGTTTGTCCGAAAGGGGACATTTTGAGCACTTAAAGTCTTATTCTCTTTATTCATATCACTTAAGAAAACATATAGTCATAAATTCAAACAAGAGAATATAACATTTTAAAATTAGCAAGAAAACTTTATGTACTAGACATAGCAAGAAAACATGATGTTCTAAACATAGCAAGGAAACATAATATCCTAAACTTTGCAAGGAAATATAATAATATAAACTTGAAGAGTATATAGCACATACACCTTAAAATAGATGAACATGTAGTATTTTAATGTCCTAAACATTAAATAAAAAGAACATATAGCATGCAATTTGCTAAGGCTTAAAACTTGCAATAACTAGTGCCCTAAACCTTTAAATGGTAAACATATCATCATAAAATTAGAATAATTAGTTCAAAACCATGCAAACAAAATTCCATACATAGCATTTTAGAACTCCAAATCACTATCACATCATGCTCATCAAATATGATTTATTTTAGAAAGAAACAATTTGAAAGAAATATCTTTTATTTTATATTCTTAAGTATTTTCTAAACACATTTCAATATAACCAAAAATCACAAAACTTGTATAATGGGATCATAATTAGGTGTATAACACCTTGTGGCAATTCATTTTGTAAGTGAAAATTTTAGGTTTTGGATCATGTTTAGAAAGAGGACAATGATTTTCTTAGGTTTCCATAGAAAATTCCAACACGACCTTAACAAAATATTTTTTGTAAATATTTAGGCTAGTTCAAAAACTTTGAAATAAATCATGGAGATCCCCAAGTTCACCTAGTATTTATTTGTGTATTTCCCAAAAGTTGTGCTTGAGCTGATTTTTCTCAAAAATTCAAAGAATTCCGAATTTGGGGACTTCTCAAGGCAAACAAGAAAATATAGTCCTAAATCTAAAATCAACACCAAACATCATGCCATTCACTTAAATCATGCATTCAAATAGCATTTATTAACACATAGCCTTCACTAAACATAGAATTTAGACTAGTTTTATCATGGAAAACATTTACATTTTTCTATTACAAGAAGGTAACACATGAGCAACAACATTCAAGTAGGGCAGTTTGCATTTTGGACGACACTCATACAAAATTTGAGCATTTTATAAAAATATCAAAACTAATCCAAAAACTGTGAAATTTTTACAGTAGCTACCTAATCAAGTCTAGTTGTCAAATAAAATTTCTTTCATGTAATTTGGTTTAGGAAAATATGAGTTTTAGGCTTCTTTTCAAAACATGGCAGATTGTTCCAGAAATTCCAGAAACTGTGCAACTTTATAAATAATTTTGTTAAAAATATTTAAACACGTCTAGAAATCAAGAAATAAATCATGAAGTTACTAAACCTCATGTAGTATTTTACCATAATTTTTAAAATATTTTTCCATGAACTGATTACTCCCAGAAAATCCATAATTTCGAAATAAGGAGCATTTTATCACACGTTCGTAGAAAATTCATAACTTATTAACGAAAACTCCAAAAATGCTCAAAATAGATTCAAATGAAAGCTAACTTGATCTAGTTTCCAACCATATAAAGATAATCCAAAAATATTAAATACATGAGGTCCGAATTCTGTAAGAAATTCGAGGTCAGTGAATAAAGTGTGTGATTTGTGTGCATGCTTTCACTTACATTTTCAATTCCATAACTACCATGCAACCAACATTTTAACACCTTCACAAACATCATCCAAGACTTCATTTATCATGCATTTGAACATTAAAAGTAACAAAGTCCTAAGGTTTCATGGTATCTAAAAATATGGAACAATAAACACACATAGCTTACATATACATGCAAGAAAAACCAAATGTTTTGAGTTGGGGTTTTACAACCTTTGGAGCCTTTTTCTTGTTAATAAAAGAAGCTTTATTTGTCCCTTGACCCTTAAGCTTGTAGGAATGGAGCACCACTTGGGGGAATACTTTGGTTTTGAGCTAAAACAAGGCAATAGAGTAAGTTAGGAAAAATAGAGAGAAAAACATGAAATTAAAGAGAGAAGGAGAGATGGAGAGCTTATTTTTTTGCTTGGAGTTGGCTTCAAAACTTCAATACAACTTCATAGATGACTTTATACATGAGAATGAAAGCTTCTTATGGTTGTAAATGGTAGAAGAAAATTTCCTTCTCCCTTGAAATGATAATGGCCGAAAGTTGTAAGTGAAGGGGGAAGAGATGCTTTGCTTGTTTTTCTCTTTCATAGGTTTCTTGTCAAATGAAGGAAGAGTATCAAGATAATGCATATATAGAGGTAAATTCTTGTCTTGGCTGAATTTGAGTGTGTAGGAGAGGGTAGGAGAAGTCAAGGGTAGGTATGGAAAGTTGGGGAGTAGGAAAAGAAAGCATGGTTCCTTAATTTAGGGGTATGGTACACTTTGACCCAATTTTCTTCAAACTATCAGCTTGGTGTCGGTCATGTGGGTATTTAGGAGGGGAATTTGAGTTCTAACTGTATTTTGGGACGCGATATGGTTTTCGGTGTTGAAATCGGATATTATTCGGTCACGTTTTGGGCTCCGAAAATTAATATTTTGATCGTTTTGGCACACTAAATTTTTATATCTTGTATTTATTAATCAAACCTTGTATTTAACTCATTTTACTAATTAAGTCTTGATTAGGAACTGTAATTACTCGCCGGATTGACAATTTTTGAAATTTAGGGTTTTCGGTTCGACATTTGGCAACAAACGTCTAAATTTTTATTTAATAATTCTTTTAAACTTAAAGGCCTTTAAAAGCCTATTTAGGACCTTATCTTACTCATTCCATCGATATATTTATGATCGATTCGCAGTTACGGTGCTAGGAGTGCTTCCGGTTCCAGTTTTGGACCATCCGTTGAGTAGAAATCAACCATTTAAAAATATAATGTCCTTAAAGAAATAAAAATCAATAAGTTAAAATATATATACATAAAACATAACATTTAATATATATAATAGAAAATCCTAATTTGGTTCGGGGTATTACACAAACCGTTTCTTTTTCAAAGAAGTCAAGGTGAGGGAATTAACGGTGAAAAGTGGTAACATACAGGTTCAGTTTGAAAAATTTTGTTAATGAGTTTTGTTATTTTACATGCTTTATGAGGTGATACT
>JAPKLY010003439.1:0-18723 GCA_026898435.1 Prunella vulgaris | reverse complement strand
TCAGTTTATCACAATTAATCACCAAAATCCTCTGGCACTACAAAGCTTGTCTCACATTAACAGAATCTGGAGTGGTATGTGTGATGATAAGCTAAAAATATATCAAATAATAATGTAGTACCTTCACCATGAGATTTCAATTCTAATTTCTAAACCCATTTTAAGAAAACCCTCAAAGCCATCACATATACAAAACTCCTGCAAACATAAATACATAAATGGAGATATACAAATACGTGAGGTCAGAACAAATAAATCACTTGATAAACGGAGAAGAATAATCATAAAATTAAATAATAAAAGAATATTTGAAGTCAGAAAGAATTATACATAGTGAGAAAAGGGTGCGGATTGCTGTGGACAGTAGAAGCTATCGTCGTCCATCGTGATACGCTACATTGGCTTGAACCTAAACTCACTAACCACAACAAATGGAAAGGAATTT
This sequence comes from Prunella vulgaris, assembly GCA_026898435.1. Taxonomy (NCBI): domain Eukaryota; kingdom Viridiplantae; phylum Streptophyta; class Magnoliopsida; order Lamiales; family Lamiaceae; genus Prunella; species Prunella vulgaris. The sequence continues at coordinate 18,278 of JAPKLY010003439.1, read as the reverse complement.
AGAAAGCAATTCAAGACATCATAAACCCTAAAACTTGAAGATTGGGTAAAACAGTAAATAATTCAAGGCGAGTGTGGAAACCTGGGTCGATGACGACAAGATGGGAGCCATGTTCAGCGAGGAGTTGAGAGGGGATTAATGTTTTAAGGTGATCCTGCGTGCAGCTAAACAAAATACAATAAGTGTTAGAAGAGAACAAATAATGGAATTTGAGAGCAGGAGAATGATAGAGAAAGCGAGAACGCGCACCATCGCAAACTATTGCTGTGGCTTCGAAAATCAGCAGTGCTCCATATCAAATCGTGGCATCATCATCAGTCTTGAGTAGGGGGTATATCAATCATCGCCGGGAAAATCCCCAAATCCGACAGAAATCCCAGCCATTGTCGCTCTGTCAATCTCTGTTTGGCGTTTAGTCAGATCGCTGAAATAGATCGGATGACGGTGGGTGACGTTTGATCCGTTGATCGGCAGGGCTCCATCGCTGTCGTCGGCGCAAATCGCATCGGGTTGGCTGGGGGTCCGCCGTCAGGGAGAAGATTTCATTTTGGGGTTAGGGTTTGGAACAGTAGGGTATGGGGAGAGGGGTTTAGGTTTCGCGTGCTGAGGAGGGCAGAACTGTCCAACAAAAATTCCGAGACGTAGGGCAAGAGGGGTAGAAATGTCAATTGATAAAAGATTTAAGGGTAAAACCGTCCTAAAATGTTTTACAATTGCAAGCCACTTTTTAGAATAGTATAGATAAGGTGTATTTTATTAATTTTTGTAAATATGCATAATTTTTTAATAAATATCTATTATATTTTTTGTAAAATGACAAATACAACTTTCTTTTATATTATTTAATCAGAATTTTGTCAATTTTATTTAGTTTGTTAATCGTAATTTCTGATTATATAAAAAAGCAAGTTTAATTTAACAAATAAAAAGTAATTAAGAATTTTGCATTGATTGTCTCATGAAAAGATTATCATTTATCAAAATACATGTAATAAATTCAAATTTTAAATTTGAATAGTAGACAAATTCAAAATTTAAATTTGAACCATAAACTTTCATTTGCTAATACCCTACTTTTCAGAAAAAATGATTGTGCTTAATTTTAATATACAACTAATAAACTATAATATTATATGGCACCTCTGATGTCATAGTTAGCAATTATTTACCCCATTCACAGTTCGCTTTAGTGACCTATTAAAATATTGGATCAAGAAATTTAATTAACGGATTTATTTTACTTTCACAATATATTATCATATTCATTAAAGTTTTTTCAAATTTAATTATTCAATTATTAATTACCATAATTTCCTTACAATTAAAATAATGAGACTACATTTCTATTATAATTATAATTTTTTTTAAATTTAAATTATGAATAAAATTTCAAAATGATCAAAGACAATAAAAAATATAAATAATAAAATTTCTATTTTTTTCTAAGTTATTGCCTTTATTTTATTATTATCCACTTAAAAATTAAATATAAATAATTATAAAAATTATATGCCTACTAATATATATAATTTTTAAATTGATTAACAACAAATGGTTAAATTATATTTGCAATGAAGGCGTTGAATATAGTTGTGGATTTTTTTTAAAAAAGGGTTAATTCTAAGAAAATGCACCACCTTGTACTCAACTTTCAATTTAATCTTGGTCTTCACGATTATTATTAAAAAAATCCCACATTTTACGAAATTTCAATTCGATATGTTCTTGTATTTTCGGCCAACAACTAATGACGTGATCATCAGAGCACATGAAAGTTTACCACACTAGCGTAAACACATTTCAATAATCTTTTTATTTTTTTTTAAATTTTCACATCATATATCATATGCATATATATAAAAAAATATACTTTTTATTTAAAAAATAATTTTTGGTTGTAGAAGGGGAAAACACTTTATATGTTTGTAGTAATCAATATCAGATTCACAAAACACTTGAAAAACACTCAAATACCCTAGGAAAAATTGTCCAAAATTGTATCAAATTCTGAAAAATCTCAATACTGGAGATTTGAATTTCTAAAATGTATGTATGTACGCCAGCATGACAAACTTTTACTCACCTCGGCGAGACACATTATTTAGTGCAATTCACTAACACTTTGAATTTTGGAGTTCTGCTACTTTTTATTATTTTTTTATATTGAAGAGATTTATGGGTTTCTGCTATTGTTGAAAAAAAGTATAGTTGCAATTGATTATAATTTATGGATTGTTGCTTTAAAATCTGTTCCACACTAAGCTATTAATTTTCTAAATTTTTCTTACTATTGAGAAATTTTTCTTTTTTCCAGAAAAGTTGGAATCAATTGAATTCTTTGTTGAATATATCTATTGCGATAACCAATAGAACAAAAAAATAATAACTTTTATCTGAGCATTAGATTTTCACTAATAAATTAATTGAATATTTCAAAGAACGGGTTTGCTGATGGAGACACCATTGATGAATGCTTGGAAGATGATAGGTTGCAGAGAGAAATAGCAAGAAAATATTTTGGGTGCGTAAAGGACACAATGACAATATATTCTCCTATTTATACCAAAAATTTAGTTTAATCGGACGGCTCAGATGAAATGACCTTAGAAATTCAACGGTTGTGATTAATGCAGAAAAATGCATGTACGTGGATTGAGCCGTTCCAGTTTTCAAAGTCATGATTCAAAAACTTTATCGCAAACCGTTCCCACCCACTTTGCATTTAATGCGCGTCAGAGCATGTCCGTATTTAATTCAAATAATTTGCATTAAATAATAACTGAATATTAAATGAAAAGGTTGGGATAGAGAGACAAGAATCTTTGATTTGACAATACGACAGACAAGATCAAAAGATGATGCAAGCAAGATATGATGACTAAATAAATCAGGAAAACATACCAGTTAGTCAGATATAGTTATTTGACTGATACCACACATGACCTATCAGGGTGACAAGCCCTGAATTCTGTGTCCTGAACTTTAATCATCCTAAGCTGAGCATCTTCTCTTAATGTTTCTTCCCCCTGACAGTCATCCATCCTCTCTCCATCAAACCTTCCTCCTGATCCTAAGTTAGTCATTCCCTCTGACCTTGTTCACTCCTGAACTAAGATTCATACTGAATCTTCTAAGCCTGAGTCAAGAAGTCCTAACTCTACTGACAACTCAACAAACCTGGTTTCAGGCAAAGCCTTAGTCAGGATGTCAGCTCTCTGCTTGTCTGTAGGGATCCTCTCCATCCTTATATCCTTCTTCTAACCATGATCTCTTATAAAGTGATGCCTGATGTCTACATGCTTACACCTTGTGTGTAAGTCTGGTTTTTGGGATATGGCTATGGCACTGTTGTTGTCACAATAAATTAGGACTTCAGTGGCCTCTACTTGGTAGTCTCTCAACTGTTGCTTCAACCAAAGGATTTGGGAGCAACAACTGCCTGCCGCCATATACTCAGCCTCAGTTGTAGACGTTGCAACACTTGTTTGTTTCTTTGAAAACCAAGAGATCAGATTGCTCCCTAGAAACTGACATGTGCCTGTAGTTGATTTCCTATCAATCCTACAACCTTTATAATCAGCATCAGAGTAATCTGTCAGTTCTGGGTTGTCATAAGAGGGATACCAAAGTTTTAAGTTGACTGTACCTTTCAGGTATTTCAGTATCTTTTTGGCACACTCTAGATGACTCTTCTTCGGATCAGATTGATACCTCGCATAAACTCCAACTACATAGGTGATGTTAGGACGACTTGCAGTCAGGTACAACAACGAGCCAACCAGTGCCCTATATTCAGTCTGATCTACTGAGGTCCCCTTCTTGTCAAGATCCAGCTTCTCGTTTGTGTTCATGGGAATACGTGAGACTTTGCTGGACTGAACTCCAAACTTCTGAATCAAATCCCTCGCATACTTGGACTGATTGATGAAGATTCAGGAGTCCGTTTGCCTGACCTGAACACCTAAGAAGAAGTTCATCTCTCCCATCATTGATATCTCAAACTTCCTCGTCATTAGCTTAGAGAATTTCTCACAAAGCCTAAGGTTCGGTGATTAAAAAATTATGTCATCCATATAAATTTGGACTAAGAGAATGTCCTCTGCTTCGGATATCCTGAATAGGGTCCTGTCCACTGTTCCTTTCACGAACCCATGGTCAATCAGGAACTGGGAGAGAGTATCATACGAAGCTCTTGGAGCTTGTTTCAGTCCGTAAAGTGCTTTCTTTAGGTGATACACCTTGTCACCAACTTCGAACCCAGGAGGTTGTTCCACAAAAACCTCCTCATTCAGAATTCCATTCAGGAAAGCGCTCTTCACGTCCATCTGATACACCTTGAACTTGAACTTCTTAAATGTTGCATAAGCCAAGAACAACCTGATTGCTTCTAACCTTGTGACCGGAGCGAAGGTCTCATCATAGTCGATCCCTTTGGCCTGAGAGTAACCCTTTGCCACCAGTCTGGCCTTGTTCCTGACAACAACATTCTTCTCATCCCTCTTGTACTTGAAGACCTACTTGGTGCCAATAGCATGTTGACGCCTAGGTCTATCCACTAACTCCTAAACCTGATTCCGCTCAAACTCAGCAAGAGCTTCTTCTATGTTCTTAGGTTACTGATCAGACAGGAAACAACAAAACATAGCGCTCTCACCATGGAACAACCTTGTCCTGACCCCCTCATTGATATCACCAATGATATTTGCCAATGAGTGATCAGCAAGCCAATGACTGGAGCACTGGGAGCAGCTGCTGACGTTCCCTCACCTGATCCTGAAACGTTAGTCTCAACAATAACAGGCAAAGAAGAGGAACGAGCAAGAACAGGGGACACTGAGTCATTCCCTGAGGGTTGTCCAATGTCAGAGACATTGTTTCCCCCTACAGAGTTGGACTCAATAACTGTCTCAAGTGCAGAAGTATCATCACCGATAGTCCTTACCTCAGGTTGAGTCTGAGACTCAACATTCTCCGAGGCTGGGGCTTGCTGAGGGTTGACCTGAGGTCCATCTTGATCGTCATCATCAACCCATCCCATGGGAGCATGCACAAGCTTGACCTTGAATTCAGGATTTTGCTTCAGGCTCAGTCTTGTCACCCTCTTGGTAACCCCCTCAGTGTCAGGACCTGGAACCTGTTTTCTACGCACTAATACAGTCTCATCAAACACAACATGAGGTGTTTCATCCACACCAAGAGTCCGACAGTTGTACACCCTGAAAGCTTTGCTGACTGAGGAGTATCCTAAGAACACTCCCTCATCAGACTTGCTATCAAAGGCTTTCAACAGGTCTTTCCCATTGTTCAGGATGAAACACTTACACTCAAAGACATGGAAATAGGAGATGCGAGGCTTCCTCTTGTTCCATGTTTCATAGGGTGTCTGAGCATGTTGTTTGTTCAGCATAGATCGGCTCTGAGTGTAGCAAGCAGTGTTGATTGCTTCAGCCCAGTACTTCTTGGGCAGTCCTGACTCAGTCAACATGGTCCGGGCACCTTCCATCAGGGTCCGGTTCCTTCTCTCAGCAACTCTGTTCTGCTGCAGAGTCCTAGTTGCAGATGTCGCATGAGCAATGCCAAGGTCAGTACAAAAATCAGTTATATAAGAGTTAATAAACTCCGTTCCCCGATCTGGTCTGATCCTGACGATGCTCTGACCCTATTCAATACTCAATTTCTTGAGTAACTCTAGAAGCTTGACCCGAGTCTCCTTCTTGTTCAGCAAGAAAATCACCCATGTGTACCTGGAATGATCATCAACAACAACAAAGGTATATTTCCTACCATTCATGCTGACAGGAGTAATCGGACCAAAGAGATACATGTACAGGAGCTGAAGCACTCTGTCAGTTGAGAAGGCATCTTTCTCTTTGAATGTAGCTTTGGTTTGCTTGCCTTCCTGACATGCTCTGCACACGTGGTCTTTGCTAAAAACTTCATTGGGTAATACCTTTACAAGAGAAAGTCGAGAAATTTTGTTAATAATCTTGAAGTTAAGATGACTCAGGCGCTTATGCCAGAGCCAACTGAGTTCGGAGGAACTCTTAGCGACCAAACAAGTTTCAGGAGAGCTGCTCTGAAAGTCAGCAAAATAAACATTGCCTCTCCTGACTCCTGTAATAAGAACCTGCAGTGTAGATTTGTCTTTCACAAGGCATATATTCGAGGTAAATTCTACACTAAATCCACGGTCACAAAACTGACTGACAGATAGCAGGTTATGCCTAAGACCCTCAACATAGGATACATTAAGCACTTTAACAGAACCAACCACAAGAGTATCAAACCCTATAGTGAAACCTTTAGAGTTATCACCAAAGGTAACCTGCGGGCCATCCTGAGCTACATAGTCCTGAAGGAGATCACGAAATCCGGTCATGTACCTGGAACAGCCTGAATCCAGGTACCAATCCTTCTTCAGATCCTCATTCTTCTTCTTGTAGCCCGCAGCGACCTGAAAAGAATCAGGCGTCAGGTACCCATCTAGTATTGGGTCCTACAGTGTCAGCCATACCCTTCGTGATCAAGATTTGTTTAACAATTATGATGACATCAGAAGTGTAAACCTGTCTCCCTGAAACATCAACATACACAGTCCTCTTCTTCCTAGGTGCCTTAGAAGTTGAGGGTGTATGGGTGTCAGCCTGAGGTTTAGGAGCCCTGGATTTCTTCTTGAGGGCTGGCCTCATGTTCCTCCTTGGCCTGGGTGCAGTGGGCTGTGGTGTGTCCTTAGAAGGAGCTGCTCGAGCCTGACCTCTAGGCACACGAGGTTTGGCCTGAGCGTTATTGTCACGCCCTAAATTTCTATACATCTCCTTACAACGGAAGTCTTACTTTTAATTAATAATTTGGAAAATATCTTTTAGAACGTGAACTAACATGCTTGGAATAAAATTTTATTTTCTTTTAATAATCTTTGGGACTGAAATACAAAACACCCTCATAACACAGAATACATGCCTTCAAATAATAAAATCTCATTGATCATGCAATTTCACATAAATCTAATTTATGGATCATAAATTAAAACTCACGATCTCATAAACTCTAAAAAATTTCATACTTTTAGCATAATTTCAGCAGTGCGTCATCGATGAAATAAATCAATATAAAATACTCAGGCTACTGGAAAAATTCTACAAAAATTCACGATGGTTACTGACTACCTCTATTATTCATCTATGATTTTTACCGAATTTTATCTGTAACTGACTTTTAACAAAAATTTGCGAGATTCGAAAATCTCAACAAACTACCACATATTTTTCAAAAATCATAACTAATTCATTATAACTCCAAATCATGCGATTCAAGATGCATTGGAAAGCTAATTAAAAACTGTAACCGAATATCAAATATAATTTACGAAAACTTTGAATCACGAAACCGTAAAATCCCTTAAAACTTACTGGAAGACAGAAACACATCAAATGCTACACATGCAAAAATACTAAAACTTATACAATTCCTAAAATATCTCACATAATTTCACATAAGGAAATCCAATAAAATTCATGTAACTCAAAGAAAACCTAATTTAATTAATTATGTGTTCATGCATTAAATAAATTCATAAGCATGCAATCAAACTCCTAAAGAAAATCAAGAAGTATCATAACATATAACAAAATCTTGTAAAACAATCAACCAAATAACTTGAAATATAATGCTTGTCCATTATCTTATTAATTCTTGCCTCTCTCATCCACTCGCCTCCATCGCTTGCCATCACGCCCTTTACTCAACATAATCTGAAAAAAATTAATTCGGTGAAAGGGTGAGTAATCGAAATCACTCCCGAGGAAAAATATACAAGTTCAATACATAAATTAAAGACATGAGAAATGTAATCAAACACACCTAGCCTTTTACTTTTGCCACTTTACGACAATTGATACATAGCCACTTTACGGCTTTTGATGCATAACCACTTTACGACTATCATCCCTTTTACTTTTGCCACTTTACGACAATTGATACATAGCCACTTTATGGCTTTTGATGCATAGCCACTTTACGGCTATCATCCCTTTTACTTTTGCCACTTTACGGCAATTGATACATAGCCACTTTACAGCTTTTGATGCATAGCCACTTTACGGCTATCATCCCTTTTACTTTTTCCACTTTACGGCAATTGATACATAGCCACTTTACGGCTTTTGATGCATAGCCACTTTACGGCTATCATCCCTCATAAAAATTTAGATACGTAGTCACTTTACGACTAGTATCACCTCATAAAGCATGTAAAATCACAAAAATTTATAAACTGAACCTGTATGTTACCACTTTTCACCGTTAATTCCCTCACCTTTGATTTCTTTGAATAAAAGAGATGTGTGTACGTCCGGTCTTGCTATGTCCTTGAATTGAAATTCTCTACTCTCTTACTCTATAATTCTCAAAATATTTAAAGGTGTAAAATATGTGGAGCTGTCGAAATAATGAGAAATGAAGGGGCTTTGATCATCAATATATAGGGCTGAATTTTGGTGAAGAGTTGGGCCAAAAATTAGGGCCTAAACATAAATCTTGGCTGAAAGAAAAAGATATTGGGTTGGAAATTGTATTTTGGCTGAGATTTAGAGGATGTGGGGCTGGGATTATATTTTTGGCCGAAAGGAATGTGAGGAAAAAAAGAATCTTGGGAAAAATCAAATATTGGCATATATTTAAGAAATTTCTTAGAGGGGACTTGAGTAAATTTTGGACGAAAAGCTTATGAAGTGGGCTTCACTTGTATTGGCCGAAATAATAATATGGGTTTGGATTTGGAATATCTTGGCCGAAATATTAAGAATTGGAAAAAGAAATATGTGGCACATTACTTATCTTGGATCAATCTTCTTAATATTCTAATATCTCCTAATATAATAAAAATACTAAAAATCTCTAAATCCTTGATATATATATCTCGTGAAATATCTTTTTTTAAGGGCCTAATTCGAAAATAATAGTACCATCCCAAATAATATATTAATCATTTTCTTAATTCAAATCCTCATAATAAAATCTAATCCCAAAAGATTCATTCCTAATTTCTTGATCCTAATCTTTATTCATATAATAAAGTCAAGATCCCATATAAATTCATTATAATCTCTAAAATATCAAAATCACTAAATTTACTTCTACACCCTTAATAAATTGGTACTTAATAAATCCTAATTTTCTCAATCCAATTTGAATTATAACACTTAATAACCAATCAACTTAAATCCTCTAAATCCTTAAATTAAATACTTAAATGGATCATATCTTAATTTGACTCTCTAACTTTTAATTCACATACTAAAGCCCAAAATAAATTATCAAGAACTTAATCTTAATTCTCAAAAACTCAAATCAACTTTACTTACTTAATCATCAGAAAAATTAATACTTAAGGTTTGTGAAAAACTTAAAGAACTAAAGCACAATATTTAATCCTACACTCAACTTAACTTTAAAACCTCAAATGCGACTTATAATCCATAACTTAAATCTATTTATGCTGGGCGTGACAAACCACCCACCTTAAAATAATTTCTTCCTCGAAATTGCATATGTACTTCCTACGATATTTAAACCACTATGCTTTCGCTGCGCTACTCTAATATAACCTAAAAATCTTATTTCCCTTTATCCTCGACTTATCTAAACCTTACTCTAATCTTCCTCAAAACTTCTAAATATGTCTTACAAGGCATTCATACTTATCAAAAATCTTAAACATATCTTCCTAGGCCGTCTTACAACACACATTTTTTAAAACTTGCATAATACTTCTTTTAAATAAATCCTTAAAATAGAACTTGTAAATCGCTTTTAAAACCTCTTAAGCATTTCTTAGTAAACTTTCATAGAAACATTTTTTTTTTTTTTTGAAAACTCCTCAAAAAAACCTTCTTTTGAAAACTTTCTCATAAAACCTTCTAATAAAACTTTTCATAAGTTTTATACTTGCATAACATTTCTTGAAAAGAACTCTTAAAAGAATTTCTTAAATCACTTCTTACCATTCATGTGGCCTTTCATAACTTTCATAAAATATCTTTCATGACCTTGTCATGCCTCATAAATCATAAATCATGCCTTTGAAATCATAAACTTGAACCTTTGAAAACTAACAAACCTTAGGACTCGGAGATGGCTGCGATAGCGGCGGTGATGGATGGAGATTTCTCTTTTTATTAAAACTTAACACTTTTCACTTTTCATAATCCTTCCATGAAATTTTCTCATAAAACTTTGCATATAATCACATAGAGCACATAAGAAAATATTTCATTTTGACAAGTCTACAAGAACGTAGACCTGCTCTGATACCATATTGTCACGCCCTAAATTTCTATACATCTCATTACCGCGGAAGTCTTACTTTTAATTAATAATTTGGAAAATATCTTTTAGAACGTGAACTAACATGCTTGGAATAAAAGTTTCTTTTCTTTTTAAAACCTTTGGTACTAAAATCCAAAACACCCTCATAATTTAAACAATAAAATCCTAAACATAGAATACATGCCTTCAAATAATAAAATCTCATTGATCATGCAATTTCACATAAATCTAATTTATGCATCATAAATTAAAACTCACGATTTCACAAACTCTTAAAGATTTCATACTTTCAGCATAATTTCAGCAGTACGTCATCGATGAAATAAATCAATATAAAATACTCAAGCTACTGGAAAAATTCTACAAAAATTCATGTTGGTAGACTACCTCTATTATTCATCTATAATTTTTACCGAATTTTATCCGAAATTGACTTTTAACAAAAATTCGCGAGATTCGGAAATCTCAGCAAACTACCATATATATTTCAAAAATCATAACTAATTCATTATAACTCCAAATCCTCCGATTCAAGATGCATTGGAAAGCTAATTAAAAACTGTAACCGAATATCAAATTTAATTTACGAAAACTTGGAATCACGAAATTGTAAAATCCCATAAAACTTATTGGAAGACAGAAACACATCAAATCCTACACATGCAAAAATACTAAAACTTATATTTAATAATTTCATACAATTCCTAAAATATCTCACATAATTTCACATAAGGAAATCCAATAAAATTCATGTAACTCAAAGCAAACCTAATTTAATTAATTATGTGTTCATGCACTAAATAAATTCATAAGCATGCAATCAAACTCCTAAAGAAAATCAAGAAGTATCATAACATAAAACAAAATCTTGTAAAACAATCAACCAAATAACTTGAAATTTAATGCTTGTCCATTATCTTATTAATTCTTGCCTCTCATCCACCCGCCTCCATCGCTTGCCATCATGCCCTTTACTCAACATAATCTGAAAAATATTAATTCGGTGAAAGGGTGAGTAATCAAAATCACTCCGTGAGGAAAATATACAAGTTCAATACATAAATTAAAGACATGAGAAATGTAATCAAACACACCTAACCTTTTACTTTTGCCACTTTACGATAATTGATACATAGCCACTTTACGGCTTTTGATGCATAGCCACTTTACGGTTATCATTCCTTTTACTTTTGCTACTTTACGGCAATTGATACATAGCCACCTTACGACTTTTGATGCATAGCCACTTTACGGCTATCATCCCTTTTACTTTTGCCACTTTACGACAATTGATACATAGCCACTTTACGACTTTTGATGCATAGCCACTTTACGGCTATCATCCCTTTTACTTTTCCCACTTTACGGTAATTGATACATAGCCACTTTATGGCTTTTGATGCATAGCCACTTTACGGCTATCATCCCTCATAAAAATTTAGATACGTAGTCACTTTACGACTAGTATCACCTCATAAAGCATGTAAAATAACAAAAAATTATAAACTGAACCTATATGTTACCACTTTTCACCGTTAATTCCCTCACTTTTGATTTCTTTGAATAAAAGAGATGTGTGTACGTCCGGTCTTGCTATGTCCTTGAATTGAAATTCTCTACTCTCTTACTCTATAATTCTTGAAAAATTTAAAAGTATAAAATATGTGGAGCTGTCGAAATAATGAGGAATGAAGGGGCTTTGATCATCAATATATAGGGCTGATTTTTGGTGAAGAGTTGGGCCGAAAATTAGGGCCTAAACATAAATCTTGGCTGAAAGAAAAAGATATTGGGTTGAAAATTGTATTTTGGCTGAGATTTAGAGGATGTGGGGCTGGGATTATATTTTTGGCCAAAAGGAATGTGAGGGAAAAAGGAATCTTGGGAAAAATAAAATATTGGTGTTGGTCCCGAAACGAGTATAATCAGTGTATGGGGGAGGGGAATACACTGATGTCAGATTTTTCTGAAAGACTCAGAAAAATGCTCTAACACTCTCAATCAGGATTTCCTGAAGTACTCAGTATGCTGGAGGTCCACAGGGGCAGCAGGGACAGTTCAGTAATGAGTCAGATAAGCTGAGTGTGAGTAAAGTGCTTGGAAGCTCAGTAGAGATAACAAACCTACTGACCGCTCGGAAGCTAGTCAGTTGGACCACTATCTCAGTGAGCCAGAGTGAGTGCGGAAAGTGAGCCCTTAGATTCTACTCGTTTTAGTTTCTGAAAACATTTTCTCGTAGTTTGCTTAGTAAACTGGTGGTTAAGGCAGAGTGCACAGTATTAAGATTCAGGATGATTGATTCAGTCCTGAATAGAAATATGATGCAGAATGTTCAGTTTATTATGATGACAGTTATGATCCTGAACAGAACAGTAAATCATCACACAGGGGACTTTTTAACGTGGTTCGGAGATAAACAACTCCTACGTCCACGACCTGATTTAACAGGAAGCTATCCTCGAAACCCTGAGGATAGGTACTTGGGTTTTACGTTCCAAGGGACACGAGTAGCCAACTTCCTCTCTTAGGAACTGACCCCTGGGCGTTTTACAAGTCTCAGTCCTTCTAACCAACCAATCTCACACCTTGAGTGGTTTGGTATTCTGGTTTCCAACTAAGATAGCTCTAGCAATACAAAACAATGCTAAATAATAGAGCTATCGATCTAAGCAAATACAGAGTGAATCCTACTACAACACTAGGGAAATTTAATTGCAGAGTGTTGTTTATAGTATGCTTTGAATGCTTGGATTCTTGAGAGTTTTCTCTTGGAAATTTCCCGTTAGCCTTGAATGGGTGCAAGACTCTCCATATTTATAGGTAAGATTCAAAATAGATCCGTTGGAGGAGATCAAATCAAATCTTTCCTATTTTAGGTAGATTGCAGGCTAGAAATACTGTTTAACCTACCCGCCATGCTTATTCTGGCAAGTTGTCACATCACCTGCAACTTTTGAGAAGCATTAAACGCCGCATTAAATGCTGCGTGGACTCCGTACATACGTGTCGAAAGATCATTGGCTCTCCGCTCTAACGGCTAGTTGACTTTCAGACATTTGTCCTTCCTCGCACATTCAATACTCTGAGTCTCTTGTTAATTACTCAGTCTGAACGTGTGTCTTAATGGAGTCTTACTGACATTCTTTTTGTCTCTTGTCCCATAGCATAAATAACCTTTTGCTTTGGACTTACATGATTCAGGTGATCTGAACCAAGACCTAAGTCAGGTTTTAAGTGCATTCAGCACAGCCTGATAGGTTATTTAGCCCAGTATGTGTAACCTTTTTGCTTTGGACTTACATGATTCAGGTAAACTGAACCAAGACCTAAGTCAGGTCTTAAGTGCATTCAGGACAGCCTGATAGGTAACACTTACTCTTCACTGACTAAGTTTTGTCCTGAGTATGCTTAGTGTACTCAGTAGAAGCATCAGCCAATGGTACTTCAGGATAGTCTTCAGGATGGATCAGCAGGCTTCGTTCTTCAGCTTCAGTACAGACAGTCTTTAGCAGAACTGACTCTGACTTCTTCAGGATGGATTGCATATCAGACTTCAGTAAATTGGGTCGATTCCAATATTCTTCAGTCTTCAGCATGGTCCTCCTGTACTGAATTACTAACCTAACTATCCTGAATTATTTTATCCTGAACAACTATACTTAGGCAAATTCATCAGGGGTTTTGGGATCTAATCAAAACACTCAGATTGTCCCAACAATTGGCATATATATTTAAGAAATATCTTGGAGGGGTCTTGAGTAAATTTTGGACGAAAAGCTTATGAATTGGGCTTCACTTGTATTGGCCGAAAAAATAATATGGGTTTGGATTTGGAATATCTTGGCCGAAATATTAAGAATTGGAAAAAGAAATATGTGGCACATTACGTATCTTGGATAAATCTTCATAATATTCTAATATCTCCTAATATAATAAAAATACTAAAAATCTCTAAATCCTTGATATATATCACGTAAAATATCTTTTTTAAAGGGCCTAATTCAAAAATAATAGTACCATCCCAAATAATATATTAATCATTTTCTTAATTCAAATCCTCATAATAAAATCTAATCCCAAAAGATTCATTCCTAATTTCTTTATCCTAATCTTTATTCATATAATAAAGTCAAGATCTCATATAAATTCATTATAATCTCTAAAATATCAAACTCACTAAATTTACTTCTATACCCTTAATAAATTGGTACTTAATAAATCCTAATTTTCTCAATCCAATTTGAATTATAACACTTAATAACCAATCAACTTAAATCCTCTAAATCCTTAAATTAAATACTTAAATGGATCATATCTTAATTTGGCTCTCTAACTTTTAATTCACATACTAAAGCCCAAAATAAATTATCAAGAACTTAATCTTAATTCCAAAATACTCAAATCAACTTTACTAACTTAATCATCAGAAAAATTAATACTTAAGGTTTGTGAAAAACTTAAAGAACTAAAGCACAATATTTAATCCTACACGCAACTTAACATTAAAACCTCAAATGCGACGTATAATCCATAACTTAAATCTATTTATGTTGGGCGTTACAGTTATCAGAGTCAGGTCTCCATTGCCCTTCAGGGGCCACCTGGTGGGTCCCTCTCCGAGAAGGATTGGAATGTCCCAGATGGGCCCTGTGCCCTACCTGAGGCTTCTGGACCTTATTACCCATTGGCCTTGTCTGAGGTCTCCCCTGGCCTGAATTCCTTCCACCCTGAGTATTCTGAGGCTTAGCCTGAGAAGTACTTGGGGCAGAATTCCTAGCGGCCTGAGGTTTCCTAGGTTGAGCCTTGGGGTTCCCTTGGTCTGTCTTCCTCGGCTCCGGGTAAGAAACCTTGGCCTTTCCCTTTGGTTTTGTCCTGAGTTCCTGTTAGGGTTATATTAGAAAGTATGATTTTACTTTGTATAACTAAACTGAATCTTTGAGCTTTATCTGAAATAAATCTTTTATCACCGTGTTTTAAATAATATGAATGTTATTTATTTATTGCAACCCGTTCAAATATAATAGTACAAGTTACACTATAGATAAATGTGGTGATCCCCGGATAACTCACAGCAAGATCACATTATCAGTTTCTTGTAACAAGTACTAAATTCACAACCTAGATGGGATTTGAACACCCCATTGGCAAACGGTTGATGTGTAGATCCCAGATTGACTTATCTTGACCAAGGGATTGCACTAGTGCATGATGATGCATTGAAGAGGACCTACAGAGAGGCAATTCTTTCGTACTGATTTATGGGATTAAGAATTAGACCTCAGAGGTCGTTTATTTCTAAACCTCTGTCCCTTAAATAGGACTGTGTGTGATCCGTGTGTGACACTTTATTTTTTTATGGGTAGAGAGTCAATAAGACTCAATATTTCGCATCTTGGGTGTTGCCATTGAGAACATGACAATTGCTAATTTTTAATACAGAGGAACGTGTGCTTGGAGAGTCTTGCATGATTAGTCCCCTTGGTGGGCTCTAAACGTTCGTCATACTAAATCTTGCAAGTGGAATTTGTTTTCGGTATGATGATAAAGAAGAGTTGTCCTTACTCCAAGTATAAGATGTTAAATTAATTAAAGCGTTCAGTGGCTTGATTAATTAACAGACAAGAGAATTTTAAACTTGGGAAATAATGACCGGGAGTCATATGATTGTAATATGGGTTAAGATGGATAGTGCAAAATTAATCTTATAGTGGAGTGAGATTATTGTTAATGGATTGAATGACATTGGGTTCAATGTTAGAATTCAAGGCCCATTAGGAGGTCCAATCTTAATTCTCCTAAAGGCCCCTCAAGTAGCCCAATTAAATGTCCAACAATTGACAAGGTGATTAAAATAAAATAAATATTTTGGGCCCAAATTAGTTTGTAATTTTCTAAATTTAATACATAAATATTAATGAGAGATTTTATGAAAAATAGATATGTATCTTGGATACAAGAATATCTAATAAAATCAAGATCTCATTGAATAAAGATATGTAGGGTAATTTTTGAAAATACATGAAGAAAAAGAATATCAAGAATTGAATATTTAGTATTCAAGATTATCAAGATTAGAATATTTGATATTCATGATAATCAAGATTTGAAATATTAGATATTCAAGATATTCAAGATCTTGTATTCTCATTATAAATATGAGATGATACAAGACTTCATATACACATTATTATTGGTGATTATTTTCGAAAATCACAGTCTTTGGGGCAACAAAATTATTTTCTTTCTTGTGTTGTGATTATTCGTGTGGCCTCCCACCGGGTGTATGAATAAGGACAAGGGAATACTTGATAAGGCCTTTAAGGTTAATCAAGTCGGTGATTGAGAAGGATTTCGAAAGCAAAAGGGCTCACAGACAATCTCAAAGGACTTCTTTTGTCTCAGAAAGTGCCTTTTCACCAAGGGAACAAAGAACACCTTTTGTCTCAGAAACTGCCTTTTCTCCAAGAGGTATAATTTGCTAAATCCCTTAGTTCCGCATGTTTAGGGCTTTACGTGATATTATATGTTCATATGTTTTGCATGCAAAGCCTGTTGTTGGGTATACAATTATTTGATTTAATTATGTTTAAATCATGATATTAATTGTGAGCTTAAATTTGTATTTAGCGTATATCCCGAATAGATCTGCTTTTAATTCCCTAACAACTGGTATCAGAGCCGGTTTCGGGCTCTATACGTTAAATTGTAATTTAAGTGTTTAATATTAAATTTGAAAATTGGATTGTAGAATTGCTAGATCTTTTTTGCAGGTATCCAATTGTCATGGTATTTAATATTTAATATTTTTTTATTTATGCATGCATGTATGATGATGCGGTTTTAAAATCTGATTCGTTCGGACCGTTTTTCCCGTGAGAAAATCCACGGGTAGACTAGGATGTTTTTATGTAATAGACTAGTCTAAACGATAGGTTTATTTATTTAATTTTAGTAAATAAATTGTAACCAATATCGAAGACGAAGAACGGAGATTTTAAGGCCCGGAGACAAAGTTGTTGTAATTTTGTTGCGGTCTAGTGGGAGCTTAATAGAGAAAGACGATAAAGCTTGAAGACGAACGGTGATTACAATATCTAGTAGTCAAACGAGAAATTAAACCATGACAATTGGATATAACGTGCCAATTTGTTTAATTTGTTTTGATGCATGCTTTATTTATTTAATTTGATTAAATATTTGATTGCATGAACATCGTGATGAAAAATCTCAACTCCGAAAATTACTAAATATGTTTTAAATATAATTCGGTATTTTATTCTAGATAATAAAATTGAATTATTTGGCCTCCATGATTTATTTGTTTGTGAAGTCTTTTGGCTACGCATTGGCAACGCATTGGCAAGCGCCTTTCTCCCTATCGGATAGGCCAAAAGATAACTTCACATGAACGAATTTCCAAAAGGATGATTGTGGATTATTATTAGTGGCGGTATTGACCCTCCCATAGAGTGGCTTATTCAAAATGAAGTAACAATCCTGTATTTAATCATGGTTAATACTTATGTATAAAATTGGCATTTTATTACTCCCCATCGGAGTCCCTACCGATATTATATGGTCAAGTGGGAGCCGACTATTAATTTTTTAAATTAAAAGTTTGTAACTGTTCTTGTTTGTAACTTGCTTAAATGTGTTTGCATAAACGTCCACACTCATCGTGGCATATGTGAATTGTTTTAAGATGTCGGCCGATTTATGCTATATTTTTTTTTGAGATTTTAATATAAAGCATGATCGAATTTTGTGATAATCTTTGCGAATCGATGTATGTATTGATGCAATGTATGTTTTATTTCAGTTCAACATGTCATCTCCTTTTAATCCACTGTTTACAATACTTAAAGATAACAAATTGGAAGGTGAAAACTATGTTGATTGGAAATGTCACTTATTGTCCTAACTGCACAACAACACAAATGGGTTCTTGACAC
>JAPKLY010003438.1:0-18740 GCA_026898435.1 Prunella vulgaris | reverse complement strand
AAGATTTCGGCCAAGGCCTTATGCAGCCCCAAACCCTACTTTTCCAACTCTATAAATATGTATTGATCAAGTCCCTAAGACCCCTAGACACCCAAAAATCGGCAGCCACCTCTAGTACCAAAATTCGGCAACTTTATGGAGATATAGGACTAGTTTCGGCAGCTTGTAGAGGAGAGAAAGAAGGCAGATTTTCGTGAGCTTTGTAGAGCAAGAAGGAGTAGGATTTCGATTGAGGAGTTAGCAAGCCAACGTACAACACTTCTCTATTTTCAAGTCAAGAAAAGGTGGGGGTTTAAATGGTGAAAAGTGGTAACTATAGTTCGACTTTTAAATATTTAGTTTGATGCAATTATGTTTTTATGTGCTAATATGAATGGA
This sequence comes from Prunella vulgaris, assembly GCA_026898435.1. Classification (NCBI taxonomy): domain Eukaryota; kingdom Viridiplantae; phylum Streptophyta; class Magnoliopsida; order Lamiales; family Lamiaceae; genus Prunella; species Prunella vulgaris. The sequence goes on along the minus strand of JAPKLY010003438.1, from coordinate 18,362 downwards.
TGGTCAGCTCTACCATAAATCTATGAATGGAAAATTAGCTATATTGTCAAATGAATGTTAAGGATGATCAGCTATATCATCAATGAATGGATACGAAAGTCGTATCATATGTTAAGAAAGAAGGGTATGTTTACATGTTATTGTGTCCTTTATATTTAGACTTCGAACTAAACTATCCCCACGGAGTGATTATTTTATAATTGCTCACCCCTTCACCGAATCATATTTTCAGATTTTCAAGAGTAAAGGTGACGAAATTGCCGATGCGGAGGAAGGTGGATGTGGGGCGAGTTGACGAAGAAGTTAATGAATGAAGTTTAATTAATAAATTCCAAGTAGGCTTTTATTTCATATTTGCAAGTATTATATTTGAAGTTTTCGGCACCTTTATGTTTGCCACAAGACAAGACGTTTGCATGTTTTAATTCGATGAGTGCATGGACACGTAGATGATTGATTTAGGATATGCTATGGTTTGATGAATTATGGGATTTTTATTATGGATTTATATGAGGTATTATTATTTGATTATGTGTTAATTTGCATGATTATTAGGAGTTAAGTTGATGAATTTATTTAATAATATGGCAGCTGATGGTTCGAATTTTATACGTATGATTAAGTGTTAATTTATGTGTTTAATTGTTCTTAAGAAAATTAGTTATTGTCCTTAGTTTGCATGATCGATAAGTTAAGTTTCATAACTCCAAAAATTATGAAATTTTTCCAGAATGTTTGCCATGATTTATAATGCATGTTGACCAATTTTCATGAGTTTTTACTTAGTAAAAGTCGATGTTCCAGTTTTAGTTCTTTATGTGTTTCTAGTCCTCAAAATTCTTGTTTTCAAAATACCGAATTTATGCCCAGCTTATTTTCGAAATTTTGGTAGTTTATTAGCCATAAAATATTAAGTATTTTGGTCATAAAACCAGGAGCAATATCGTTTTAAAGTTTCAGCTCAAAATTATTCCTTTATCTTTGTTTTACGAGCTTTTCAAGTGTTTTAAAAAATGAATTTTCATGGCAAATCCTTACAATATGTTTAATATGATTTATTTGAGTATTTAGAGGTCTTAGATGATTTGGCAAGATAATAGTATTAAAGAAAGTGGATTTGATATTAGTTAGTGGACTGTTTTTATACACAACCAGATTTTGATGAGTACACCCAGACTGTTTTCGTGAGTTTTATGTCCTAGCTGCTGTACACGATTTGTTTAAGTATTACTGCATGATTTAATCAATGTCTTGGTTGATGTATGAAGTTGGAATGATTTGATCTCTTATGTTAATTATATTAAAACATGTTGGATACAATTGAGATGATATTATTTGTGTTTCCATGAATGTATTGAATGAGTTATTTATTGTGAATGTTTGATATTTATAAGTTGAAAAGGTATTTTCAAAGAAAAGAATTTTTCATAGAAAAGGGTGCACGTTCTAAAGAGTGTGTTTTATTAAATTATTTATTTAAAATCAAGACTTCCTCTGATTTGAGATGCATAGAATTTTAGGACGTGACAATCTTCTTCACAACCGAACATTCGGTTTATCTCTTGAGTAGTAAGTGAATGGGCTTTGTTGTCAATCTGGAATTGAATCTTTGTAGGAATACCACGAGACTCCGTAATTTGCAATGTGCTAATAATTTCAACATTAAGATTTCTGTATGAGTTGTCGTGGATGTTTAGCAATCCATTCCATCCTACATTGTTGAACAAGTACTCAACATCCTCGCCAAATTTAAGGAGCTCCGTAGTCTCCTTGAGGAAATATCTCGAGCTATGAAAATCCATATTAACAAATCTCCCGAACTTGACGTAGCACCTTGCGTTGATTCCAAATGACATTCCAAACCAGGAAGGTTTTTATAATAAGTCTTAAAACATTCCTCTTCCAGCTCAACAATTTTACCATCCTTTCCACTTGAACTTGAAGCGATACTCTTACCTTTCTTAAACATGTCCTACAAAAATGTTAAGCATGAGCAAGATATATATATAGAGTTAAGCCATCAACATTTCCTAGAGGAATTCTAGGCATGAGCAAGAGAAGAACAATACACTCAATTCCTAATCAACATCATTTACCAAGTATAATAGATTAAACATAATGGGTCTTATTCTAGAATCAAGGAAATCATGCAACTAATAGTCATGCCAATGTCATTTATCAATGAAACCTCAAATAAGCAAAAATCAAAGATGAATCAACTTCATTAACTCAATCTAGCATCAATATACTCATACCCATTAACAATTAGCACAACAATATCATTACAATCCAATCATTGCATAAAATTTCCCAAAATTAGTCACTATGCCTACCCCAAAATTTCAATCCTCAATTAAACCTAAAATTCATAAAATTAGCATGCAATTGGGTTCCCAATGGATTACCCATCAACAATAAAGCATTATTCCATCATCAATTGCTCAAAAATAAGCTAGAATAAAAATCCCCAATTTAAGCTCAAGAACCCTAGAATTTGAATTTCTAATTCTAGACAATGCTACCATGGAATTTCAAAAAAATTGCAAGAAATAGAGAGAGTAGAGTTAGAAGAACATACCTTTGTAAGGAATTAAAGAAAAGAAATGTAGAACTTGAGAATTGCAAATTTTCCTCTACCTTATTCTTCTTGGTTTTGAGAGAGAATAGGGTGCAAGAGTGAAGGGAGAAGTGTGTGTTTGTGTGTGAAATAAGTGGGAAATGAGTGTAAAGAGTGAGTGGAAAAACCTAGGGAAGTGTGGTCAAAGTTGGACCAAAAGTGGTCAAAATCCAAATTTGCAAGGCACCACACGAATCTACACTTGCTGCCACACGAATCCGGATCGTGCGACCTCCCCCTTACATTCGTTCGGCGCTTTGTCGCCAGAACCAGAGGACCGCCACACGAATCCTGGCCTGTGGGTGAACGAATCCGAAGTGTTCTTGGACCACTTCCAATTTTCATCCCTTTACACCTTTTTCAAGCAATTTTCTTCCCTTTTCCTACACAACACAACTTAAAACTCCTCATGAAACATAAATGGCCATTGAACATCATCAAAATAATCATGAAAATGAACAATTAATCAAAAAATTAATCACGAATCAGACCCCCCACAAACTTTTTCGGATTAAGAATCCTAATAAAGTTTGGAAAGAGTGATTAATCAAGAAAATTAAGCTCAATAAACCATTCACACAACATATCAACTCTTAAACAAAGAATTTCTTCAATCCATAAGCAAAATATGCTCGTCAAATCTATTCTTGCACATAATAGCACAAAATCCACATAGAGCAACCAATGCACAAAATCATATAGGCTAAAATGGCATTCATGCTTCTACCCCTAAAAGTAAAACTAACACAACAACAAAAATCAAGGATACGAAAAAGGATATTAAGGTGGGTTGCCTCCCACTTAGCGCTTGGATTTAACGTCCCCTAGTCGGACGCTATAAAGCTCAAGTAACATCAAAATCAATAAGGGTTGAGTGACTTACATCACTCAATTTCCTTCTCCAAAAACATCCCTTCTTCACCACATTCTTCACCACTTGTTTAACCCCCTTATCCTCATTCACCTTTTTCCTCTTTTCAAAAGGAATTTCTTCATTCACTTCACTCTCAAGAACACAAGTTCTCATAACCTTGCTAGCATTTTCACCCTCACATCTTGGGGAACTCATTGAAGAATCATAGATAGAGAAAGTGTTTCTCTCATCATTCATCCTCAAGGTAACTTCACCTTTTTTAATATTTATCAAACCATCCGAAGTCGCAAGGAAAGGTCTCCCAAGAATTACAGGAGTAAACTTGTCCTCCTCTACATCTAAGATAACAAAATTAATCGGGTACAAGAACTTACCAATTTGAACTACCACATCTTCCAAAATCCCTCTAGGTTGCACCTTTGAATTGTCCGCGATATAAAGATCACTAGACATGGGCTTCATATCTTTCTAGCCAAGCCTTTGAGCTATCGATAAAGGCATAACATTCACACTAGCCCCAAGATCACATAAAGCCTTAATACTCTTGCTTCCTTCAATATGACAATCCAACACAAAGCTACCCGGATCTTTGAGTTTTTTAGGAAGATGCTTCATGATAAGCTTGCTACTCTCTTAAGTGAGTTTGACAATATCGGGCTCCTTTTTCCTCTTTTTCGACATGAGATCCTTCAAGAATCTTGTATACGTCGGCATTTGCTCGATAGCCTCTTTGAAAGGCATATTCGCATACATCTTTGTGAACAAATCAAGAAATTTGTTGAGCCTCTCATCAAGCTTGTTTTTCACTCCCTTGGAAACTTTCACCTTTTCTTTCTCAACCACCAACCCTTCTTCCTCCAATCTATCCTCACCCTCTATTTTCACTTTCCCTTTCTTTTTCTCTTCTTTTCCTCTCACAGTCTCTTCTACCCCCAAGTCTTTCTCATCAAGCTTCACCAATTTCACTTTTTCACAATAAAATGCTTCCTCCACTATCTCATCATGAAACAATTTCAAAGGATCATTCCCTCCAACCTCCTTTGCAACCTCCACACACATAATTGAATTACAATGCTCACGAGGATTAATTTCGATTGTAGAAGGGAATTTACCTTTATTAACTTGTGGACTTAAGGACGAAGCAATTTGCCCAAGTTGATATTCCAAGCTCTTAATTTGATTTCCTTGTGAAGTGAACAAGTCATCAACCTTTTTGTTTGTTTCACTATTCATCTTTCTAAATTCCACTTCAAAATTGTCCATCTTCTTCAAAATCAATGTCAAGGTGTCTTCAATGCTCCCAGTACCCTCATTATTAGGCGGCTTAGACCCCGGATCAATTCCGGGTGGCAATTGAATTACCCCCTTGGGATTGGAATATGAAAAGTTCTCATGCCTCCTGCTCGGGTTGTATGGAGGGTTGCTTTGATTCGGATACGGACCGCCTTATTGTCTAAACGGTGGAGCAACATATGGCCTTTGATTATTTTGGAAAGAATTGTTGTATTGAGGATGACCTATATAATTCACTTCTTCTTGAGTAGAGGTAGTAGGAGGAGGAATATTTTCAACAACACTTACTTGCATAGGAGCTGGAGCATGGTTTTGGTTTTGGCCTCCATAGACCAAATTTATCACATTTGTCATCTTTTCCTCAAGAAGTGCAACTCGATCACCCGTTCCACTATTGGACTCTCTTTGAAATGCATCGTTTGCAGCTATGTTTTCGATGATCTCGTTCACTTGAAGAACGGTCTTCGTCCAAACCGAGCCTCCAGCATAAGAATTTAAGTAATTCTTGTCCCCTTCATGTAATCCAATGGTAAATGTCAAAAAGAATGTCTTCATCCTCAAACCATGTTGAGGACAAGCCAACAACAAGGTTTGGTACCTCTCCCAAGCACTAGATATGGTTTCTCTCGCCTTTTGTCGAAAGTTCTTTATTTCTTCCCTAGCCTTTAATATCTTTGATGGAGGGTAAAATTTCTTAAGAAATTGTGAGCTCAATTCCTCCCATGTAGCTGCTTTCAGATTCATAGATCGAATCCATGTTTTAGCTCTCCCGGTCAAGGTAAAATTAAAGAAACGAAGCTTCTTCTCATTATCCAACATCCCTTTGTACTTGATCGTGTCACATAGCTCCATGAAGTTATTTAGATGAGCATTTGGATCTTCTCTATTACTTGATCCTTCAAAAGGAGATTCTTTTAACAATTTCAAGAGATTTGTATTAAGCTCAAACTTCTCAGCATCTATCGGTGGTCTTACTATCCCATCATAATACTCATTAACCCTTGGCTCAAAATAGTCTCAGAGTAGTGGTTCAATGTTTTGAAGTGGGTTTATAATTTGTGGTCTTTGGTGTTGGGGTTGTGGTGCGTATGGATAGTAAGGATAGTTATGTGGTGGTGGTGGGTAGTATGGTTGGTTTATTGGGTAATTTGGGTAGTTGGGATATTGAGGTGGATAGTAAGGTTGATTTGGTGGTGGATAAGGTTTGTATGGATGTGGTATAGGTTGTGGTTGTGGAACCTCTCTTTGAGCCAAGAGCTCATCACCATGATGCAGTTGTCCTCTCAATGGTTCTTCTTCTCTAATTTCATCTCGAACTTCATTCATGTTATTCTCCATGTTCTCTTGATACAATCTAGCTTCTCATCTTCTTCTTCGTAGGCTCCTTGTGTGCATATACCTACAAAGAAACAAGTATCAAAATTCTCACAATAATAACCAATCAAAAATAAAGGAAACAACAAACAACCAAACAAACTAGCGTCTCCCCGGCAACGGCGCCAAAAACTTATTGTCTCAAAAGGTGTCCACACGCAAGTGTACGTGATTGCTATATCGTCATGGCAAGATTGACCAAGTTTAATATTTATCGAACACAGGGAGATGGGGATTTGTAAGGAAAATTGTTGTTTCAATTGGAAAGCAAACAAAGCAATAAAGGGGAAAGGTATCTATTGTGTACTAATGAGTCTAAAGAGTAAACTACCTATCACATTGGGTTGCAAAGTGAGCAAATGTGAGAGATATGTGCTAGTGTACTATCCTATGTTTCACATGGTGATGTATCCCTTAATCATGTAATGAGGTATTGTACAATCAATTGGCGAGTAACTCTGACATGCAAAAGGTCTCCCTAAGTACACATTAAAGCTTCTAATTGTTCTTCCAATTTACTAAAGATAATTCCTACTATCTTAGGAATTTAATCAAACATTTAGCATGCATTGGCCTAATTACAAGAAGATTTAGGAAAATAGCCCTACTCTCGTAAGAGACTAACTCCCTAATGGCCTTTATGATCAATTACACGTGCAAAGCATTCATACAAACCATCAATGTAGAGAATTGATCATACAACTTCTCATAGCATTCATAAGATCAACATAAACACCACATTACTCCATAGGAATCATACACCAACACATAAAGGGATTAGCCCATGGCTAATTTGGTAAACGTAAGAACAATTAAGCTAGAAACAATAATCATCATACAAGAATTGTAAAGAAATGTAGAGAGATTACCTATTACAATGAAAATTGGAAAGATACAAATAACCTCTAAAATGCTATCTAACAATTCGGCAATGGAAATTGAAATTCAATCGGTAGAAATGTAGCTCTAGCTAAGACGAGAATACAGGAATAAACGGATTGACGATCAAAGTGGTATATCAAAAGTTATCGACGAAATCCTAAGAAGAAATCTTAAGAACCAAACTAGTAACTACCTCTCTCTCTCTCTAATCTAAAATAAGAACTTGAATTATGACTTGATTCTAAACTAGATTCCTTGAGAATCTGATCCTTGGAATATTTATAGTACCCACATTGTTTAGTTCAAAATGCACTTCATTAAACGCACGAAAAGACGAAATAGCCCTCGAAATAGGGTCTGTCCTGGGCATCACACGAATGCACCATAGTGGCCACACGAATCGATTCGTGTGGTCCACTCGTGCGGTCCTCCATCACCCGAACTAGAGATGTGGTGCACGAATCTGGGCTTGTGGTCGCACGAGCCCAGCTTCGCCTTGTCCGATCGATCCTCAACTTTCTCGTTTTCTTCATATCTTGAGTTCTAGAGCTCCGATTGAATCGATTCTTTTTCCATTACGACCCTCTCTTCTAACCCTTCGACATGGTATATAATTTTCCCCCATTGGATCAACTCACAATTTCTGGACTTTTACAAACTTGCTGGTCTCTTGCCTATTTTGCTCGTTTTCACTGAAAAACACAACTTTCTAGCCAAAAAGGGTTAAATGCACAAAGTATAGCATTTTAGGGTCAAATATGAACATAAGCACATCAAAACCATGTAGAAATGGATGCAAAAACATGCAATTATGACCCTAATCAGATTACAATGAGAAAATATCAATTTAAAGAGCATTCGCCCCAACCCTAAGCCCAATAGGATCAACTGGGCCGAAGAAAATATGGACCCCAAAAATTTTAGACTCCACACTCCAACAATCTCCCACATGGAGACTAAATCGTCCATGTAACCATATCTTCTTGTTTCTCCTCCCTTATCCGCCTGGCATCGCCTAGCCTTATCTTCAAGTTCCAAGGCCAATTGAAGCTATGCATAGCTTCAACTTTTCTAAGGTCACCACCTTAGTAAACATGTCCGCTGGATTCTTATTTCCAAGTATCTTCATAAGCTGTAAGATCTTCCTTTCCAAAAGATGACGGATGTAGTGATACTTCAACTCAAAATGCTTTGTCCTTGAGTGAAACGCCGGATTCTTTGCAAGAAATATAGCACTTTGACTATCACTGAAAAGAGTACTATTTTCATGCTCCTTCCCAAGTTCTCCCAAGAGAGTCTGCAACCACACCATCTCTTTACTTGCCTCTGTCACAGCTACATACTCTGCCTCTGTAGTGGACAATGCAACAACCTTCTGCAACTTAGAAGTCCAAGATATAGCAGTACCGCCATAAGTAAAAATATACCCGGTTGTACTTCTTCTCTCATCGAGGTCATTTGATGCCAACTCTACATCCACATAACCCACCAGCGGCAAATTCTTGCCTTTGAAACATAAAGCCTTGTCCGTGGTACCTCTCAAGTATCGCAGGACCCACTTCACTGCTTCCCAATGTTGCTTGCCCGGATCACCCATGAACCGGCTTACTACTCCCACAGCATGAGCTATATCTGGTCTTGTACACACCATGGCATACATGATGCTACCAATTGTTGTGGCATATAGTACCCTCATCATTTGAGCACATTCCTCCTTATTCCTTGGTGACTCCTTCCTTGAAAGTTTGAACCGACTGCCCAGTGGAACACTCACAAGCTTTGACTCTGACATGCTGAATCTTTCCAAGACTTTCTGAATGTAACTCGCCTGCGAAAGATACACATTTCCCATGGCCTCATCACGTTCAATCCTCATGCCCAAAATCTGCTTTGCCTCTCCAAGATCCTTCATGGAGAACCGTTCTGATAACTGCCTTTTCAACTTATGTACTTCTCTTGCATCAGATCCTACGATCAACATATCATCAACATATAACAAGAGAATAAGAAAGCTAATGTCAAACCTCTTGTAGTAGCAACAATGATCAGCGTGGCATCTTTGGTAATCAATCTCCATCATGAAGTTGTCGAACTTCTTGTACCACTACTTTGGAGCTTGTTTTAGACCATACAAGCTCTTCTTCAACTTGCATACAAGTTTCTCCTTTCCCTTCTTTACAAACCCCTCAGGCTGTGTCATGTATAACTCCTCCACCAAGTCACCGTGGAGGAATGCCGTCTTCAAATCCATCTGATGCAACATCAAGTTTTCTGCAGCTACCATACTCAACGCCATTCGAATAGTGGTTAGTTTCACAATAGGAGTAAGACATCAGTATAGTCAATACCATGTCGCTGTTCAAACACCTTGACAACCAGTCGGGCTTTTGTAGTGTTTGCTACCATCAGCTTCATTCTTAATTCTATAGACCCACTTGCAGTGCAAAACCTTCTTGCCTTGTGGGAGCTTAATGAGTTCCCAAGTGTCATTCAGCAGAAGAGAAGCTAACTCGTCATCCATTGCAATTCTCCATTTCCGTACATCTACATTCTGCTCTGCCTCTGTATAACACTCAGGTTCACCACCATCAGTAAGTAACAAGTAGTAGTTAGAGGGTGAATACCTCTCAGGTGCACATCGCTCTCTAACTGGTCTCTGCAACGGATTTTCCAGTGGTGGTGGGGTCATTGGTTCTTCAATAAGAACCTCCTCTTCTTCATTCGGACTCTTCTTACTCCCATTCGAGTTTGAGACGTCTACCTCGATTTCTTGGGTATTGGTCTTGTCAGAATTTGATGCCTCCAAACTGTCTTTGTACATTACCTGTTCATTGAAAACAACATCTCTACTGCCGATGATCTTTCGGTTATTCTCATCCCAGAGTCTATAACCGAACTCATCGCCACCATAACCAATAAACGTACACTTAACAGATTTAGCATCTAACTTACTTCTATCAACATAACTAATATGAGCATAAGCAACACAACCAAAGACACGCAAGTGAGACAGATTTACCTCTTTTCCTATCCATACTTCCTCGGGTATTTTGTTCTCCAATGGAACTGATGGACCTCTATTAATTAGATATGCTGCTGTGTTTACTGCATCTACCCAAAACATCTTAGGCAGCCCACTCTTCAGTCTCATGCATCTAGCTCGCTCATTCAGAGTTTTATTGATCCGTTCTGCAGCTCCATTCTACTGGGGAGTTCCTCTCACAGTCTTCTCCATGCGAATCTCTTTCTTAGCACAATATTCCTTGAACTCACGGAGTTCATATTCACCTCCATTGTCAGAACGAAGACACTTTACTTCCAGCCCCGTATCATTCTCTATATAGGCTTTCCACTTCCTGAAAGTATCAAATGCATCAGTTTTATTTTTTAGAAAGTAAATCCATACCTTCCGATGGGAGTCATCGATGAAGGTCATGTAATACTCCGAACCACCAAGAGACTTCACAGGCGCTGGTCCCCATAAATCGCTATGCACCAACTCTAATTTTTCTGCCTTCAATGTTCTGCAACCTCTCGAGAAACTGACCCTTCTTTGTTTCCAGAAAACACAGTCCTCGCATATGCCAACTTCAACAGATTTTAGCCTAGGAAGTCTCCCTTTCGAACATATTACCTTCATTCCTTTCTCGCTCACGTGACCCAGCCGACAGTGCCACAAATCAACATTAGTCGAAGCTCCTGGGAGATCAATGCAGTCCATGGAGTTAATTATAGTATACAACGTACCCTCCTTCTTTCCCCGTGCTACTATCATGGCTCCTTTGCTAATCTTCCAACTGTTGCTGCCGAAAGTATACACCTGGAATGTGCCTCAAACCCTCTACATCGAGTTGCCCGATTGAAAGCAAATTTCTTTTCAATCCTGGAATGTGCCTCAAACCATTCAGCTTTAATGTTGTTCCGTTTGGTGTGGATATCCGAACATCTAATTTTCCCACGATCTTCAAGGGCTCATCATCAGCAAGGTAGATTTGTCTGAATTCCCCAGACACATAAATTCTCCATTATTTCAGCATCACTGCAAGAATGGAATGATGCTCTAGAATCCAACACCCACGATTCCAGCGAACTACTGACACTTAAGACCAACGCATCTTCAACATCATATGTGGCTGCGTATGATGTCTCCTTCAGTCCCTTCTCGATCTGCCCCTTCTTATTTTTCTTGGGATCTGTACACTGGTTCCTGTAGTGACCAAACTCGTCACAATTCCAACACTGAATTGAGTCTTTGTCTTTCTTGGATTGACTCTTTCCTCTGGACTTTGATCTGCCACAACTTTTCCTACTCCTCGATCTGCTCCTATCTTTCGTGTTCAGCGCTGACCCTGGAGTAGATCCAGACTCTTTTCTGCCCCGTATCATTCTCTATAAGGGCACATCAGATCCCTCACTTCGTCAAGCTTCAGTTTATCTTTAGCAGATGAAGCGCTAACTGCAGTTACTGTGGTGGCCCAACTATCTGGCAAAGAAGATAACAAAACAAAGGCTAGTACCTCATCACTGAATTTGATCTCCACTGAACACAACTATCCAATGATCATATTGAACTCGTTCAGATGTTGCTGCACTGGTGTGCTCTCTGACATTCTGAGGTTGAACAACCGTCTGATCAGATGAACCTTGTTCGCGGTTGTGGGCTTCTGATACATCTCCTCCAAGATCTCCAGCATCTCCCTTGCGGACTTGGCTTTAGTCGTGTGGTAGGCTACGTTCATGGACAGCGATAAGCGTATTGCACTCATCGCCTTTCTGTTCAACAGAATCCACTCCTTCTGTTCCATATCTTCGGGTTTCACTTCCTCTTCTAAGGGCACGTACAGATCATTACCATAGAGATAATCCTCGATCTGCATCTTCCAGAACCCAAAATTTGATCCGTCAAACTGTTGGATTGAAATTTTCTGATCGTTCATCGTCATTGCTCCCTTCGAACACACAGCTCTTGATACCAGTTTTTAGGAATTTGTACACACACACACGATAACGAAAAGAATAAACACGAGATTTGTTTACCCAGTTCGTCTTGCGATTATGTTTGGGGGTGATGCCAAGCCAGGTTTTTTACTATAATTTTCAGATACGGATTACAATGAGAAGATATCAATTTAAAGAGCATTCGCCCTAACCCTAAGCCCATTAGGATCAACTAGGCCGAAGAAAATATGGGCCCCAAAAAATTTAGACTCCACACTCCAACACCATAGCCAAGTCAGGTCACTTGAGCCCTTGGCAATGAGACAGGTCTCTTTTGAACATTATCTCCAATCTGCAAGATAAACACTTCCTTTCCTAGACCCTGTTAGTAGTACCTGTGTATTTGATGCATTTCTTACACAGCACAGGTTACTTGAAAACTCAACATTATATCCCTTATCACAAAATTGGCTTATAGAAAGCTGGTTATGTTTCAGTCCACTGACATATGATACATTTGTTACCTGGACTAAACCTATCATCAGGGTACCATAACCTTCTGTGATTCCTTTTGAGTTGTCACCAAAAGTGACCTGTGGGCAATTCCTTTCATTGTAGTTAGTCAGCAGACTCTGGTTGCCTGTCATATGCCTTGAACAACCAATATCCAGATACCAATCATCTTGAGAGTCCACAGAATCCTGCTTAAAATTAATTCTTAGGTACCCATTTTGTGTTGGGTCCTATTTGGTTAGATGTACCTTTAGGGATCCGAATCTGCTTAATAGTCCTAATTACTTTAGACTGGCTGATTTTTCTCCCATAAACATCTATATAGACAGTGGACTCCTTAAATGCCTTAGGAGTTGATTGCCTATAGGTGTTAGTCCTTTTTGGGACAGGTGGCTTGATATACCTCCTGTTCCTGAAGGACTTTGGTGTAGCTGGCCTGAAGTGATGTTGATAAGGAAGGATATAACTCCTCTCATAGGGCAAATATGAGGGTGGTTCCCTGTAGTGGACCCTTCTGTCAACTCACCTGACAGAGGAATAAGGTCAGTTTGTCCTCTGCCTAAATTGTCTCCTAGGAGAAGATCTAGGTTGAGGATAGGTGTACAGTACATTACTCCATTAGTTTCTAGAAAGTTTTCTTCTTTGAAGTTGATTCTTTATAGAGTTTATTCTGGGAGGTGTATAGGCTGTTCTAGCCTTTTCAGTGGACCTACTTGGCACTTTCACATCCTTAGTAGGTTCAGCAGGCCTTTTGCCCTTATCAAGGATCCTTCTTGGATTCTCAGAGGACCTTACAAACACTCTCTCACTACTGCAAGTGGGTGTTGTGTTGGGAGGGCCTTCTAAGGATGTGCATGGGAAGAATCCTATCCCATGTCTGCTGTCTGAGCTATTTTGTAATCTCAGAATTTTCTCTATAGCAAGAGAGGGTTTATTCAGAGATTCTAGCTTTCTCAGCAGATGATCCTCAGATTCCTTCAGCAAATTTACATTGCTGATAAGGGTTTTCATTTGGATAGCTAGCTCATTGTTTTCACTAGCTAGCCTGATCTGATCGTAGGTCAGTCCCCTGATCAGCTCATCCTTTGCACTACTTGAGTGTTTCCACTTCATCTGTCAGGGCAATGGTTTGGGATGCTGAGGCAAGGTCTGCCTCAATTTTAGATTCATCTAGCTTGGTATTTTCATTTGCTAGCATCCTATTTTCTTCCTCAAGAGTGAGATATGCCTCTTGCAGCCTGGAGAAGACAACCATCAATTGTTCCAAAGAGAACTGAAGGTTGAGGTCCCCTGCTGACTCTGAGCTGGGCTCAGGTGAGTGTACAATTAATTGACAAAGTTGGGATTGTACCTCAGATTCATCATTGGCCATGAGGCATAGATCATCATCACTACTATCAGTGAATATTTCCTCAGAGGAGCTTGCAGCCTCTTCATCTTCTGCCACCATTGCACTCATTTCCAGTCACATGTCCCTCTTGGCCTGCCTTTCCTTCCTTTCCTTAGAACTCAGCTGAGGACAGTCATACTTTAAGTGACCTGTCTTGTTGGAATGAAAGCATCTTTTGTCATCATCTTCGGCTACTTCATTGTCTTTCCTTCTGGAATCTGATTTTGAGGTGGATTTCTCATTTTTGTTATTTCTCTTGTATTCTTTCTCAGGTTCCTTTTCATTCCTGGGAATGAACCTGGACTTCTTCTCCTTGCTATCTTGATAATATCTCTTGTATTTGCCAAACCTTGAGTTCAGCTTTTCAAATCTTCTTGCTAGAAGGCTTATTTCTTCTTTCAGCTCAACTTTGCTCTGGGATTTGCAGGGTTTGTTGGCCTTCTTGATCTTGGCTGGTTCAGCTTCAGAACTATTTGCCTTGAAGGCTACTCCTTTCTCAGATTAGGAAGGCTCTTCTGTAGCTCTTTTCCTGTTGAGATCAAACTCATAGGCCTTGAGTTCTGAGAACATTTGCAACATAGACATGTTGGACAAATCCTTTATGTTCTGCATCATGACAGAGTATACATCCCACCTAGATAAGAGTCCCCTGAGAATTTTGATAGCAACCTCCCTCTTGGTGTAGACTTTTCCAAGGGAGTTTATCTCATTCATGATGTCAGTGAACCTGCCATCAAGTTGGTCAATGGTCTCATTTGATTCCATTGAGAATTGTTCATATTTTTGTACAGCCACTGACAATTTATTTTCTTTGATTTTGTCAGTACCCTCACACAGGAGAGCTAAAGTGTCCCATATCTCTTTTGCAGTTGTTGATTAGCGTTTAAGTATGCATGTATTTTACCTATTTTGTGTATTATTTTGTGTACTATAATGTATTGTTTAGCGTATTTATATATAATTTCACACTTTCTAATTAGTTATAAGTATTTATGTTTTCTATTTAAATAAGAAGCATATGTATAATTCAACCTAACCATTATGTCTATTGTATATTGTTGAGGTCTTAAGTGGAGTTATATTTATCCAAATTTTATGATATTGAACACCTAAGACAATGTACTAAATACTTAAGACACTTTAGTGATCCAATTTTACATGTTTGGATTGTATTTGTACTCAAAAGTGAAGACTCCAATTCTGTCTAATGTTTGGACTCAAAACACATTTTCGTATTTGCACAATATCTGGAGCCTCACTAAACCAATTGAACCAATTCCAGTTTTATTTGATCACTAATTCGTTTCTCTACAACTTTTCTTCAGGGCTCAAGTGTCAAAAGTTCCGGCTTCAATGGTCAAAATGACAATCAATGCAGGGCTTCAGAATTCCGCCATCTCAGTACACATGTTGGGAAATAATTCACCATAATTCACACAAAAGTCCAATTTACACAAGACCAAATCCATTGGTTAGCCAAGAAATTCATCAAGACATAGTAGAAATATTAAAGGCGTTGATTTTGTGCAAGCTGAGATATCTGCTTTTCAATAGACTACCATAAATTCGCGGAGAAAAACAATCCAGTTTTACCAACTCCACTATTATGATCATAGCTCACAATCTAGATATCCAATTTTGTAGATCTTAGACTCCTTGGAAACCTAATCCAACGGCCTACAACTTTCATTCAGAAGTCAAGATGAAATTCACACAGCAAGGGCAATTAAATTACTGATGTTTACAGGCCACGTGAATTGGTTGCTAAAGTCTCCATGATTCACTATTTGGAGGCCTATATAAAGAGCCCTTTAGCAACCCTTGAAGGCATCCCATTTTCCTTGTAATCCTTCTATCTTAGTCTAGTATCTCTCTTAGAAATATGAGTTCTTATTGTATTAGTATGAGTAGCTAAATATTTTACTAGAGTTAGGGATGAAGCTTTAGTAAAGTATTAGTAATGTTCTTGGTTATTCAATAAAGATTTTCAAAGTTTTAATCCTTTAGTCATTTGAAGAGTTTTTAAGAGAGGTTTTGATGTGTCATTACTTTGATTTGTTGTAGACTTATTGGCACAACAAATGCTTAGTTTTACATATCAACTATTGATTTTATAAACTTGTTCGAATTTCTAAAGGTACTTTTCAAAAGTATTATATGTGCTCAAAGTTATATCTTCCGATTGAAATCACTTGATTGTTAGATTTCGATTGAGTTATCAAAGATAACCAAGATCATAACTCTAGTATTTTTATCTAAAGTGGAATCCCGAAGCTCTAGTACTTTGTTACTTTATTTAAACCTCTCAACTAGATAATATCTTTTTCTTCCAAATCTCCCTGTGGTTCGACACTCAGTCTCCCGAGAAATTTTATTACTTGAAATCAACCTACACTTGGGTACGTAACTCTCAAGGAGCTATCAAGTTTTTGGCGCCGCTGCCGGGGAGGTTTTGCGGAGAACAAATCCATCGGTTGTGAGGTTTATCCTCACAAGTTTGTGAGTTCTTCTCTCTATCTCTCTACTGTATTATATTTATTTGTATGCATAATTGGACTCGTGATATTATAAGTGGTCGTTTAATAAGAGGTTATAACATTAATTTTAGAAATATTGCATCAAGTATGGCAGACAATGAAAGTGTTGATGGAGATAATGTTCAAAACCAAAATGATTTTAAAAGACGCAATAATGAAAATTTGCATGTGAGTTCTATGCGTGAATTTATTGAACCCCAACGAAATTCGGTTCCATCATGCATAGTGTACCCTCAAGATGCAGATAATTTTAGGTTTAAACATGGTATGATTCAATTGCTCCCTAATTATCATGGTTTTGACTCTGAAAATCCTTACTTGCATTTAAAAGAATTTGAAGAAATTTGTGAAACATTTCTTGAACCAAGGTGTACTCAAGAAGCTATTAAGCTAAAGTTATTTCCTTTTTCTCTTAAAGATAAAGCAAAAACTTGGCTTAATTCTCTTAAACCAAACTCAATTACATCTTGGCAACAGATTCAAACTGAATACTTGAATAGCTTTTAATGTATCAGGTCACTTGTCTTCAGGGGAGTCCTTTCAGGCTGTTTGGACTTAGTCTTCTGAGGTGCATTCTTCAGTCAGTGGGTGTATCTCTTAATCATACATCAGGCTAGTCTAATATTCATCAGGCTAGTCTAGACTTACCGGACTAGTTTTAGCAAAAGTAGCCTGTTTGTACACAACCATATATTCTAAGTTTTTATCATAACCTCTTAATACTTTGGGTTATATTTCTAAGTCTTATTGATTTATTAATACATCAGGGGGGGTCTTTAGGATTTTATCAAAATATTTTACAAGTAATTTCCCAACATCGAGTATTTCCAGTCCCAAATCTCCTCCATATTTCTTTGTAGTCGAACTCTGATGATACACAGAAAGAGTTGATCAACCAAGTTAGATTCTCTGGACAGCAGTGGTCTTATCCATCTAAGATCTCAGGACCACTCTGACCCACACCAATTCCCCATCTCACCCACCACTCGCTCTTGGCCTGAACTTAATCTAACAAATCTCTGAAGAAGCTCACCTAAAGACTCCCTATATACCCACACATCCTTCCAGAAAAGAGTATTCTTGCCATCACGAATCACCCTCTTAATCTCACCTCTCACTCCCCCAATATCCAATTCCCGAAAAATATTACAAATATTTCTCTACCAACCCAATAAGTATCCTCCTCTTCTTGAATTGTGTTCGGTGTAAATGAGTCCTCACGCAAGTGTACGTGTTCGTGATTAGCATGGTAAGCTTGACCAAGTTTTAATATATCGAACCCAAAGGAGACGAGGATTTGAATGATAATTCGTTGTTTCGATTGGCTAGCTAACAAAGCAATAAAAGGAAAGGGTATCTATCGTCTACTAATTTGTCAAAAGAGCAAACTACCTATCACCTTGTGTTCGCAAAGTGAGCAAATGTGAGGGAATGTGCTAGTGTACTATCCTATGTTTCGTGAGTGAAGTATCACTTTATCATTCAATGAGATTGTGTATAATCAATGGACAAGCCTCTCTAACATGCAAAAAGGTTTCCCTAATACATATTAAAGTCTCTAATTGTTCATCTAATTCACTAAAGATAATTCTCACTATCTTAGGAATTTCATCAAACACTTGATATGCGTTGGCCTTAATACAAGAGAATTTAGGAAATAAGCTCTACTTTCGCAAGAGACTAACTCCCTAATGGCCCTCTTATCATCTACACATGCAAGCATTCATACAAACCTTCCAATTAGAGAATTGATCATACAACAATTCAAATCATTCAAAAGATCAACATATCACTTCACTACTCCATAGGCATCATACACTAACACATAAAGAAATTAGCCCATGGCTAATTGAGTAAACTTAAGAACAATTATGCTTGGAACATTCATCATTAAGAAAGAAATGTAAAGAAATTTACCTATTACAATGACAATTGGAAAGATAC
>JAPKLY010003437.1:0-18740 GCA_026898435.1 Prunella vulgaris | reverse complement strand
TGATATTGCTGACAATTTCTGGGTGAGGCACCCTACTTCTAACAAGACCTTTTTGATCCCTACTCCGAAGATTATCTGGCCTCAAGACTGTGAGTTTGCCACTGCTTATTTTGGGATTGGTTATGTTGCCGAAACCCAAGAGTACAAGGTGTTGAGAGCTTTGATTTTTAGCACGTTTGATAATATTTCTGTTGTCCAGGTTTTTTCTTCAATTTCTAAAAGCTAGGTTGATCTGGGAATGTTTCCATTTGATTACCCTGTTTGGGCTCCTGGTGTATGGGTCGGAGGCTGCATAAACTGGCAGATCTCCCATGGTTTCAATACACAATCTATTGCATCTTTCAACTGCAGGGACAACAGCTGGAGGCTGATTACTTTGCCTGAAAATAGGAATCTCGTTCACTGGTACGGAGAGTTAGCTGTTGTGGATGACGACAAGTTAGTCATCTATAACTCTCTTTGCCATGGCTTTGATGATCTGGAGGTGTGGCTTCTTGAAAACTACAATGATGATCGGTCACGGAAGAAGCTGGATTTCGAGCCTGGCTACCCACGTGGAGAAGATAAACTCATTCTTGGTATCCAACCCCTTCATCTGTTGAGGCCTCAAAAGAATGTCTTGTTGCTGCGTGTAGAACCTGCTGGACGCTTTGTGGAGTACAATGTAGAGAGTAAGCTTTACACTATGGTTCTGAACCCCGTTTTTGAGCCAGAATGTTGCACGATTTTCCCATTTGTTCAAAGCCACCTGCCACCTGTTTAACTCTTAATTTATGCATGCCGTATTTAATCATCCTAGTGAGATGTATTATTTAGTAATTATTGTAAGTGTGTATGTATTAATATAGTGGGACATGAAAAGTCTAAAATAATGTTTTGGTGATCTGGGTTTGTTTGGGTCATTTGATTCTCCCCATTAGTATTTCATTTCTGGGACAGAGGATGGAGGCATTTACGATGCCAATCATTGGGTTTTTTGTGGGTGTGTTCGTTGTGTCCTATTTAAGAAGCTCTGGGGAAGTATTATGTATCCATTACTGCAGGAGTATGGTTGTACCAGAGACAAGGTTTCTATCTGTATCTTTAATGCTTTTGGTTGATCTAAATGTACTAATTAATGTTAGCTATATATGGAAGTTATCATTTATTGCATTTTTTGCATTGTTCCGCAGTTACCTTATGTTTTATACCCAAGTTGATAGAAAATGTGCATGAGTTTTGGAAACTTTCAATTGCTTTTTGGAATATACTGATGCTGACCGGTGTTGGTCCCATATGTTTCCACCTTCCTCACGTGCATGTTTTTTGTCAGTAATTTATCACAGCCATTTGAAAAAGTATTGGGATTTTAAGTGTACTAGCATGTAAGGTATGCAAAAGTACTGAATGTGCTACCTGTTCATAGTACAAAAGTCTAAACAGGTAGCCAGTTCTAGTACTATCCGTAAACTATTAGATATGCATAAGTATTACCCTACAGTACCTACTCTTCTTTCGAGTATTCCAGTCAGTACTGTTTAGTAATAAGATTTGTTAAAGCCTGCTGTTTAAAACTATATTTAGTGGTTGTACTCTAAATAATTCCACTTCTTTCGAGTGCATTTTGTATCATGAATATTTTTTGTAAGTTGTGGCATAAGATAAAAACCTATTTTAATACAAGATCAAACATCAGTACTTTAACATAAACTAAAGCTACCTGGACAAAACATTAATATTAAACAGCTAATAACATTTACGACACAATGACATAGTAGTAGGAATACCTTTTTTGCATTAACATACATTCAAGTTAAAATGCTAAAAAGAGTTTGCAAATCTCGTCTGGTTCCTAATATCTATAGCTGCTTCAATAATCAACATTACACATAAGGTAGTCTATACGACTTTTTGTTCAATAACAATACCCCTAATGTAAGGCAGCATTACATAACATGATAAGATGAAAATATAGGGTTAACATAATGCATCTGATATAGTGTCCTTCTGTGCCCTCAAACACTTTCAAGCAAATAAACCCAGCAAAAAATTCTCCCTCCATGGGAATTCAAATATTCTTCAGCAATCTAGCTACCAAATTATTCATTCTCTCATGAACCAATCCACCATCTTCAAACGATAATCCCCAGAAGCAGAATTTGTAAAAACTCTTCTTTCAGATGGATTTTTGTTAATTTCATTCTCTATGTTGTAACAGACAATAACTCCACAATCAGGTGAGGTAGATTCTTACTGTAGACATGGGTAGGAAATGGGTGGCCCCTCAAGGTATCCCATATGCAGTTCTTGATTGAATTCAGCACAATTATTAGCACGCTTTTTCAGCAGCTTGTTTACATATTCCACATGTGATTGGAATTTTATTGTTAGACGCAATATCTAACAAGTTTATGTTATTGTAGCACCTACAATTTAATATAATTGTAGCACACATACTAACCACAATCATCGATCGCTCCAAGTGAACATCTTTTTTCCGAAGGTTGCGCGGTGCACTTGAGTTAAAGAAACTCCAGCTGCTGTTTTTCAAGTCAAGCGTCAACAACGTCCAGTGATCACCAAGACTAATTGAGTCACTGCCATATTCTCTAGTAAGCAGGGGAAATAACAATACAACTTTAGTTGAGATGGTCTCAATACGTTGGTCAACCAATACACTCAAGGTTCTGCTGCTTCCAGTTTTGTTAGCAGCTATAAGTTCCTATATAACAAAATATACCATATCAATTATAAAAGAAACATACTTCATTAGAGCAAGCACTCCCAACTATTTGGATACTGTATTTACCCAGCAAGAAGATGAAAAAATTTGTATGTCATTGTGCGCTATTCTCTCAGCGTATCTGTGCTGCAACAATTTTCCCCATGAATCAATTACCTACAAACATCATCTTGTTAGAATATATCTCTTCTTATATCTGTATGAAGCTCTGAGAGTTTAATATTCATATGCCCTAAAAGGAATAATAGTATATACATATGCAAGCGAAAACATTACCCCTGTTGAAAGTCTCTCATGTTGGAGTATTGCTTTTATATCTCTCAGATATACTATTGCCATTGCATCAAGTGAACTCCATGCCATACTCCTACAAAAGTCACAGTCAATTTGTCAAAATGTGCACTGAACAAGTTATATATGTATAAAAAGCCAATAAGTGGATAATAAGCAATACAACTTACTCTTCTTCTCATTCTCTCCAGCTTTCTTCAATACAAACCTTTAAATCTCTACTTATCTTTCTTACTGCTGCACATGAATTCTCCCACTTATAAGTCTTTGTAGTTGTTCTGCACTCATGGGCAGAGACTAGGTCACCAGTATCAAGCTGTGAGCTCATCTCTATTGTTCTTCTTTCAGAATTCCTTGTTCGTGCTTTCACATTACGTGCAATAGTGTCTGGAGTTGTTGCCTTCTTGACCAATTTCTCATCCAATTTAGGTGAATCTATGTTTGTATCATCATCTTTTTAACTGTCCAACTCTTCCATTAGTATGATTTGCTCATGCAGATCTTTGTTTTCAGACATCAGTTTCTTATTAGCACTTTTTGTGATTTCTCTCTCTGTAATAGCATCAATATGCTCTAGTGATCTGCTATCCTCAAGCAACTGTGTGACTGTTGGGTGTGTTATTTGCTGCAATTTATCATTAGCTTCATTCAATTCTGCCCTCAAACTGCTTGCTTCATTCTTGAACTTTTCCACTTCAGCATCCTTCTCGGAAATAGTCATTTTGCAAGAAGCAGAGATCTCTGCTAGTTCCCCTTTAATTCTACAAAGTTCCCCTTGTAAGATTCCCAACTCAGTATCCTTTGAACCCATCTTCTCTTCAAAAACATACTTTTCCTGAAGCCATTCATTTTCCTTCTGCTTCGTACTTTCATTCTGTTGGCCAATTTCACATTCCAGCTTTGAAACTTTTTCCCTCAACTCTAAAATCTGAGCTTGGCCAATGTGATCTGTCACTACCCTTATGTCCGACTTTGATATATCTGCAACCACTGCATTTACTTTCTCCTGTGCATGACTAGCGATTTGTGTTCGCACACAAATGCACTTTCCTACAAGTGTATAGGATCGTGTAGTGGTAAGCTGACCAAGTTATAATATCGAATCAACGGGAAGCAATTAGACAATATAATCCTAAGATGTGTGTGTGAGTTTTAGAATGAAATAAACAAAAATAAAATTGCAGGATTTGGTTTCTATCTAACTACAGAATGAAGCAGAAATAAAATAAAGCAAGCTAAGAATCTAAACTAAATGTGTCTGCTTCGGGTGTATTCCACCCAAAGCAATAAGACTAACTCATAACACGTGAATGAAAAGGACTAACTGAAATAACAGACATAATTCAAATAAATGAACTAAAAATGAGACTAGTGTTACTAAAACTAATTGAGACAAAACTCATTACATGAATAAATTAAACATGGACTAATTAAAATAACAAGCATCATTGAATAAACCATAAATTGATAAAAAAAGTTGAGACTAAGGATACTAAAATTAATTGGAACAAGAGACTGCATAAAACTTAATTAAAAATTGAAATCAATATCAAGTAGAATAATCCAAATCTAATCGAAATCCAAAACAAAGAGTCTAAATAATAAACAAACTAAGAACACTGTTTTCTCTCCAAAAATCTCTTAATTTACCGTCTAATCTACTTCCAAAACTTATGCGTGTGTGGAAAATTAATCGAAACCTAGTGTCCTAACTACTGCCCTAGTGGCGTGATTACTGAAGCGTGATGTGTTTAATTCCTCCGTCCTTCTGCCCTTTTATAATCTCTGCCTCAAACGGGCTAAGTGGAATAAACATCATGGCCTTAGACAACTTAATTTGGAATTATAAATTGGGCCCAACTTAAACATTAAATTAAGAAGCTGTGGCCAAACTTCCTCTTTACCAATACGTACAGATTTGGGAATCCGGCGACTGTGGTTGAATGAGGCGACGGACGGCTGTGAGGCAGGCGGCGGGATGGAATGGCGTCGCTGTGTGCGACTGAGAATCGGCGGCGAGAATAGGCTGGTGGATCTTCGACTGCGACGGCTAGATTCAGAGTGGCGGTGAACTGACGACGCGCTGGGCGATTTCCGATGTGAGCAAAGTGGTTGCGACGGAGCTGTGGTGGCGCGAGCGACGGAGCTGGAGGCGCGCAGGTCAGTAATGGAGATTGAGGCGGTTTCAGTCGGTTGTGTGCGACGGTTTTCCGATAGGCGAGAGTAGATTGCAGAGGTGATGCGACAGCAGTGTGGTGGATCGATTCTGGTAGTGAGGCGGCAAAGATGAGTTGCGATGGTAGGTTTCAGGCTGTTGCAATGGCGTGAAGCGGCGGCAGTTGTGAGATGAGAGGCGAGTGGTAGAGGACGAGCGGTTGAGGCGTGGTGGTTATTCCAGCTTGAGGATTAATGGCTGTTGAGTATGTGAGATGAGGATGTTGAAGAGAACTCCTGCTAGTGCGGTTAATGGATCCGGTGGATTGAAGCTGTCAGATGCAGGAGTTGTGGGGCCCATGAAGTCAAACATTATCCTCTAAAATCTGCACATTTCTAATTCAAAGAATGGTAAAATTATACTCATTAATCAAATAATCAAAAAATTAAATAAATTCTTTAAATCACTTAATTAAATGAATAATTTTTTTTCAATGGTGCTCAAATAACAATTCACAAAATAGGTAGCAATTAAGGTCATAAATGCACGCAAAACTCTAGAAATTCATCTCAAAATTTGCACAAATTGATGCAAATATGACCTTAATCAGTGCATCAGCAATTGGCTCAAATTCATTTGTCAATCCCAAACTAAACACTGGATATCCTTCACTAGAAACTGGATCAAATATCACTGCATCATTAAATGGTTTTGGAGTATCAACACCCTTAACTTCTTCCCTTAATAACGGTTCTTTCTCACTTTGCCCGACGTCATGTCTTCCATCATTTGAAATAACAGATGCACCCCCCACAACAACCTCATTCTCCTTATCTTCAATATTTACTTCTACCTGCCCTTCGTTCGGTCTTGTACAAATAGGAACTGTAGGATACACCGTGGCATCCGAATCTGAATCATAGGTGGATGGTCCTTCGTCACGTCTTCTTCTGCGAGGACTTTGACTATTAGCAGACAACACTCTTCCAACATTTTTTGAGCTCCCCTTTTCCCAAGCTTGCTTTAAATCTCGAAGACTGTCCTTTTCCATTGATGTTGGGTTCAATTTTAACCTGTAAATCTGTAGCAACCAAGTCATCATTTAGTTAGTTTATAGGTTGCAATAACAGTACAGAGATGTACTGTCCAAAAAAACAATTAATAGTATTTCCAAATAATTAGTATACTTGCTTACATCATCTGGTTTCAGTTTTGCCAAGCTTATCCTTTTAAGGGCCTCATTTAGACCTGATAGATCCCACTTTAGTGCTCTTGGGAATAAACCTGGGTATGTTGGGGCGATAATGTTCGTATGTTCTAGCAACCATAACTAAATAGGAAATGATTTAGAAAGTATATAATAGTAAATTACCAGCCATTAATATAGTAATTTCAAAGTTACTTACAGGTAGTATAATTGCACAACCTGTAATCTTCAGATTCGTTGAACCTCTCAGCTGGCCACTCAACAATTCCACCACTACATTACACCAATCAAAACTCCTGATATCTTCCACATTTTCCAAAAAGACTGAATAATGCCATGGTATAAATGAATTCCTCCCAGGCGTAAGGACTGTTGTCATTAAATATAAATGCACTAATCTAGCTACATCAAGACAACTAGTATGGTCACTCTGTTCCAATACTTCCTCCATCTTTTTAAAGACATTCCTTTAAAAAGAATGTATTTACCTTTATGTACCTCATGTTCTGCCTCAAAACATCTAACTGCCCATGGTGGCATATTATACGCAGCTTGTTTTAATGGTGCTGGCCTATTTCCACATATAACTCCCATTATAAGTTGAACATCTCTACTAGTAATTTTTAGTCTTTCCCCCCCCCCCCCGCATTTAAGAAAGTTCTAGTGCTTTGATCAAACCTACACATTATACGTTGTATATCTTCCTCGTACTTCTGCCACATGAACCTATATTCTTCAAAATTTGCTTTTCGAATAGCATTGAACAGAAGCCAAAAAGGTATCTTTTTAATTTCTCTTATATGAACATCCTTAAATTTTAGGCTCTGTATCTCTCGTGTTGTTGCCACCATTGTACTTCTAAAATAATTAACTCCAGACTCCAAGAATTCATCTCCTGTACATAACATATTTAAGAAGGTGAAGAGATTTAGAACACAAGGACTGTATTTAGATACAATAAATCAAAACAATGAATTTTTAATTTAACTCATTGCCTTATCATAACAATTTCTTAATCCATGTTCATTATCACTTGAATCTGTTGTTGATGCCCTCAAAATGTCATCCAATCCTCTACCCTCAGTTATATTCTCCATGTCTTAACATTTGTATGCAGCAATAAAATACAAACACCATATTATAAGTAATTGTAATACTTTCATTATATAATGTAATTCAGTAAGGAATAAAGGTTTGACAATTGTTATATTTTACATATTCATCAATTTAAAATAATACCTTGACTGTATGTGCAGTGCTTGTTGTGCGGTTTTCTTCTATTTCCCTTTGGCCTTCTACTTTGTCCTCCACTTCCACAATCTTCAAAAGTTGAAGAAATTGTGGTTACAACTACGTGTAGGGTTCGAGTGTACTTATTAATATAGCCACAAATTTCACTTATAAACGTTACCTGAATCATTTATAAAATCATCTTCTCCAATCTGCTCTCTTTTGCCTACAAACATAGCGAAATATAAGTGTATAATATTGATTTCATTTATTAACAGACAATGTTCATATTTACCTCTAGCTCTTGCAACATTCTTACTTGACATGCCTGTATTTGTCGAAGTCGAAGCACCTGTACAACAAACAAATATGTATTAAAATCCTGCTCATTATACCCATAACATATTCTACCATAAAGCTGGAATGTATTAAAAGAATAAGAAGTATTTTTTATGAAGCTGAATGTGCTTATAAGTTCACATAAATCAGATAAATCTGGAGGTTCACATGTTCCTGTATTAAAGTATTGTAAAATACTTACAATATATTATCAGGCATAAAAAATGTACAGAACATTTGTAAACAAGCCCCCGTTATATCTTTTGTTTATTGTCGCTATGTAGTAGATATATGATCATTACATATTAAACTTACCATTTTTTCTTCGTCTCACGATCCTTTTACTCTCAACATCAGGTCTATTCCTTGGTACTTCTTCTTCATCATAAAACATACTCCTGTTTCTTTTAGATGACATCTTCACCACAAAAAAATCAAACAAATGTACAAGAAGTTATTATATAACAAATACCCATTGTTTAAACTAGAGTTATTTTTTCCAGATTTTTCTTCCAGTACATCATCTTTATATGAAAAATGCAACTTAGGTTCATGTAAAGCAAAATACAGGGTCATACATTGTGGATACATATCAAAAATTTTCTAACCCCCATAATTTAAGACCTGGCTATTTCAAGAAATACATAATATCGAAAAATTGAACTAGAATACAGAGGTTTCTCATTTGATTGTCGTACAGCAAACACAGTTTAATAACTTACCCTCAAGTATCGTGTTCAAGTAAGAAGGATTTCAGATGGCAATTTCTTGATAAATTTCTTCGTCGCCTGAAGATGGATAATGTCGTCGACTGTTTCCGAAAACAAAACTTCTTAAACTGGGTTATCTTGTTTGATTACTGTAATGTATATCAATTTTCAAAATTTGAATCCGTTCCTGTTTGCTTAGCTATAGGTTTAGAGGTTTAGGTAGGTAACTGTAACACCTATAAAGTAATACTATTCCTAATTGTACTTGTGTCATAAAAGATAATGTTTTTCAGATAAATAGTAAAAAGAAGCCCAAGTTTCTCTCTGCCCCGATTTGAAATCTTTAAAGCAAATGGCCCTTATCTGTAGTTATGGTCTTAGAGGTGCCTTTCTATGTGACTATCCCTTTATTTTTTAATTAATCTCTGCAGTGAAGTCGGATTTAATAAAAAAATTATTATTATTGTTGTTATTATTATTAAATTGTAAATCAATAATTGGTGTTTTAGATAATTGTTTTGAGAAGTAGTCAATTTGGTGGAATTTCAGCAATGCTGTAATTATAATTAACTCCCTATATATGTGCGGGAATTGGCTTAAGCTAGCTAGCTTATAGTAAGTTAATTATACTACCTCCATCACACAAAAGTTTGCATACTTTCCTTTTTAGTTTGTTCCACAAAAGTTTGCACACTCCTAAAATGAAAATATTTCTTTAAATCTCCACCTTTAAAATTTTTACCTTACAATCTCCACCATACATATTTTACTCATTACATTTTTTCTTAAAAGTCGTGCCCCCAAAAGTACCGCAAACTTTTGGGGGACGGAGGTAGTATTAATATGCAGCTAGCTAGCTTACTAATCAGTTCATTATCTGATCATATCCCATGCATGAGAAATATAAATTGGATATATATATTTAACATGCATGAGCCAAAACTAATCATATATAATATATATATTATTAATTAATTAATTGTCCAAACAAATTCTATATATATTTCTGTATATATGCAAAAAAAGATTCAAATTAAATTTCAGGATTGCTAGTACTAGTCGTCCATGCATGCATGTAGTACAAAACTTTATAACTAGGGAGTGAGGTATATATATATAGCATTAAACAGTAGGTAATAATTTAATTAATTGGTGTTATTGAAGAGAAAGTACGTTAGAGTTCGAGGTCCCAAGCCTTAAGATGCCGGATCTGGACAACACAAA
This sequence comes from Prunella vulgaris, assembly GCA_026898435.1. NCBI lineage: Eukaryota > Viridiplantae > Streptophyta > Magnoliopsida > Lamiales > Lamiaceae > Prunella > Prunella vulgaris. The sequence goes on along the minus strand of JAPKLY010003437.1, from coordinate 8,862 downwards.
AACGGTAGGCGGACCAAGAGAAAGTACGTTAGAGTTCGAGAAAAATAATACTCCGTCCACGACAAATACGCTCAAATATTTGCACGTGGTTTAAAGTAATATATCGAAAGGTATTACGTGATATTGTAAGGTCCGATATGAATAAAGAGAATATCTTTGGAAAATACATATGACGGACTTTCCAAAGTGTTATGGGTGCAAAGAAAGTGAAATAAAGATCAGATGAGCAAGTACTGCTGATTAACTGAACATTATACTATCAGCTGAAGGGGGTCAGCTGATAGGTCTGCTGATGGTCATCTGATGGGGTCAGCCGGGATCATCTGGAAAGTCTACTGAGGTCATCAGGAAAGTCATCTGGTGAAATCAGCTGAGGAGGTCAGCTGAGGGAGTCAGCTGAGGAGGTCAGCTGATATGTCAGGATGATTGGTCAGGACGACAGTCAGGATGGTCAATCAGGATGATGGTCAGGATGGTTGGTCAGGTCAGGATGATGGGCAGGTTGGTTAGTCAGGATGAAGGTCTACTGATGATATCAGCTGATGAAGATCTACTGATGGTATCAGCTGATGAAGTCTACTGATGAAGGTCTACTGATGATATCAGCTGAGTACTCAGACTCAGCTGAGGACATATCACATCAACAGACAAGAAAAGAGCATACTGACTCTAAGTCAGGAATTAAACCAAGAATCAGTTACGAAGCGGTTTAAACTTCCAAGTTGGGCAACTGGCGATCAGTTTAACAGAATAAAAACTGAAAACCATTGGGCTCTGATCATTGTTCATTTTCGGTTGCAACTGTAGCAGTTTCTTGTTAGTTGGTTACGATCAACAAAGAATTAATTAGGGTTTCTCATTCCTATATATATACACACACATGTATAGAGAAAGAGATAGAACACAATCAACACAGAACACTCTAGAGAGATTCAAACACTTGTAATATGTATCTTCTTCATCGATTAGTGAGAGAGGTGCCCTCATCCGTGGACGTAGATCATTTTCTGATCGAACCACGTAAATCTTGGTGTTCTTCAATTTCTTTATTCCAATTGATTTCAAATAATCATTGTTAACTCAACAATTGGCGCCGTCTGTGGGAAAGAAGATTGTTGGTGAAATCAACTGCTATTGCTTCTACGAAGATGGAGTTTGAAAAATTCACAGGAGCGAATGATTTTGGTTTGTGGAAGGTGAAGATGAAAGCTCTCCTCACACACCATGGATTATCAAATTCTCTGAAACCAGCGGATCAGTGGCCTTCATCATCCTCAACAGAACCTGCAAAGAGGCCGGAGATTCTGGACAAGGCTCATAGCACAATCATCTTATGCATGGGGGACAAACCTCTGAGGGAGGTGTATAAGGAGAAGACTGCCATTGATGTATGGAACAAGCTGGAACAAGTGTATCAAATAAAGTCGGTTTCCAATAAGTTGTTCATGAAGCAGAGGCTTCATTCCTTCAAGATGACTGAAGATAGGGATCTTGTTGAACAGCTTGAAGAATTCAATAAAGTAGTGGATGATTTGGAGAATCTTGAAGTCAAGATTGAAGATGAGGATAAAGTCCTGATGTTACTGAATTCTCTACCAAAATCCTTGGAGAATTTCAAGAATGCTCTGTTATTTGGAAGGCAAGAGAAGATGTCACCTGATGATATTCAGAATGCATTGAAAACTAAGGCGCTTCAAATACAATCTGAAAGGAAGAACATAAATCTAGGTGAAGGGCTGAATATCAAATTCAAGAAAGGGAAGAAACCGTTCCAAGGAAAGAAGAAGAGGAATGGTAAAGGCCCTGAATCTGGAAAAATTGTGGAAAAGAGAAAATGTTTCTCATGTCAGAAGGTGGGACATCTCAAGAAGAATTGTCCTGACAAATCCAGGAAGCAAGAAAAGGATCAAAAGGCTGATGTCACAATTGCTGCTCAGGAAGGATATGATAGTGCTGATGTCAAGCTGAGTGAAGATTGGGTGTTGGATTCTGGGTACTCATTTCATATGTGTCCCAATGAAAATTTATTCAGGGATCTCAAGAAATTTGATGGTGGATCAGTTACCTTGGGGAATGATCAGATGTGCAAGGTCAGAGGCTCTGGCTCAATAAAGTTGAGGCTGCATGATGGTGCTGAGAGGATACTACAAGATGTCAGGTTTGTACCTGAGCTGAAGAGAAATCTTATTTCTCTTGGATCACTTAATGTTTTGGGATATGAATTCAATACAAGGAATGGATTCATATTGATAACCAAGGATAATAACATTGTGATGAAAGGCAAGAAGGTGAATGGTTTGTACATTTTAATTGGAAACTCAGCTGCTGGATCAGTGAATGCAGTCATGGGCAGTTCTGATGCTATCTTGTGGCACAAGAGGTTAGGGCACATTGGAGAAAGAGGACTGAATGAACTCTCCAAGCAGAAGGCATTTGGGGATTCAAGAACAATCAAATTGGATTTCTGTGATCACTGTGTGTTGGGAAAATCCAAGAAACACTCTTATGCAAAGGGGCAACATCATACTGATGCTCCTCTAGACTATGTACACTCTGACATCTGGGGGCCATCAAGAACTGAGACTCATGGAGGTGGAAAGTACTTCATGACTATCATTGATGATTTTAGCAGAAAGGTGTGGGTGATCATCCTGAAGCAGAAGAGTGAAGCCTTTGGAAAATTCAGGGAATGACTCCTTGAACAAGAAAACAAAAGGAGCAGATCCTTAAAGCATCTCAGGACTGACAATGGGCTTGAGTATTTGTCAGAAGAGTTTGAAAATTTCTGCAAGGAAAGAGGCATAACAAGGCACAAGACTGTTCCAGCAAACCCTCAACAAAATGGACTTGCTGAGAGGATGAACAGGACTATTTTGGAGAAGGTCAGATGCATGCTGTCAGATGCTAAACTACCTAAAGTGTTTTGGGGAGAGGCAGTTAATAGTGCTTGTTATTTGATAAACAAAACACCCTCATCAGCTATTGACTACAAAACCCCAGATGAGCTTTGGTATGGTAGGTTGTCAGATTACAATAATCTGAAGGTGTTTGGTTGTTTAGCCTTTGCACACATAAGGCAGGATAAGTTGGAACCAAGGGCTCTGAGGTGCATCTTCCTGGAATATCCAAAAGGTGTCAAGGGTTATAGATTGTGGTGTCTTGAAGCTGGACACAAGAAGTGTATTGTCAGCAGAGATGTGACTTTTAATGAGAAAGTTATGGGATTTGGTACATCTGAAAATACTCAGGATGCTGAGGATAACCCCATAATCAGACATACATCAGTTCAGGTGGAGCATACAACCAGGATTCAGAATGAAGATCAAGCTCAGGACAACTCTGATATCAGAAATCCACAAGCAGATTAGTCTGATGCATCAGCAGATAGTGATTCTGAAGATCAAACTGAAAATTCAGATGAAGAGGGTCAAGATTTGAGAAACTACAGTCTGACCAGGGATAGACATAGGAAAAGCATTCATCCACCAATCAGGTTTGGGCAGGCTGACATGATCTCATATGCCTTATCAATGGCAGAAGAAGTAGATTATCAAGAACCTGAAACTTATGCTGATGCAGTGACAAGGAAGGATAAAGATTAGTGGATTTCAGCTATGAAAGAGGAGTTAAATTCACTTGAAAAGAACAATACATGGGTCCTTGTGAATAAAGCAAAAGGGCAGAAGGTTGTCAGCTCAAGATGGATATTCAAGAAAAAGTCTGAAATTGGGTCAGATGGACTGGAGCTGATCAGATACAAGGCAAGATTAGTTGCCAGGGGATTTACTCAGAAAGAAGGAATAGACTTCAATGAAGTGTTTTCACCAGTTGTAAAGCACTGCTCAATAAGGATCTTATTGTCTAAAGTGAATCAGGATGGACTAGAGTTACAACAGCTGGATGTCAAAACTGCATTTCTACATGGAGAGCTTGAAGAAACCATACATATGCAACAGCCTGAAGGATTCATACTATCAGAAGATGAAGGAAAGGTATGTTTGCTGAAGAAGTCATTGTATGGACTTAAGCAAAGCCCAAGGCAGTGGTATAAAAGGTTTGATAGCTTCATGATGTCAATAGGCTTTATCAGATGCAAGTATGATAGATGTGTGCACCTAGAAAAGCAAGGCTCTGAGGTACTTACATATCTATTACTTTATGTGGATGATATGCTAATTGCTAGCAAAAGTCTTGGAAGAATTCAGAAACTGAAGGATAAGCTAGTTCAACCTTGACATGAAAGACCTTGGAAGTGCTAAGAGAATTCTGGGTATGGATATTATCAGAGATAAGTCAGCTGGAAGGATGTTCTTGACTCAGCAGGACTACATACTGAAAGTCTTGAGAAGATTCAATATGCATGAGTCCAGATCAGTCTCTACTCCTCTTTGGCAACATTTCAAACTGACAGCTGATCAATATCCCAGGAGTGATCAGGAGAAGTCTCAGATGAACAAGATACCTTATTAAAATGGAGTTGGAAGCATAATGTATGCCATTGTTTGCAGCAGACCTGATATTGCTCATGCAGTGAGCTTGGTCAGCAGGTTTATGGCTAATCCTGGAAAGGCACATTGGGAAGCTTTCAAGTGGATAATGAGATATCTGAAAGGTTTAGCACATCTGGGATTACTGTTTGAGAGGACTCGGGATATCAAAAAACCTCTACAAGGTTTTGTAGATTCTGACTATGCTAAAAGCATAGATACAAGAAAGTCGCTGACTGGATATGTGTTTACACTTTATTGCACAGCTATTAGTTGGAGGACTGCATTATAGTCAGTGGTTACATTGTTAGTGTTGTTAAAATAAACGAGCTGCTCGTGAGCTCGGCTAGGCTCGAACTCGGCTCGCTCGAATAGCTAAACGAGCCGAGCTCGAGTATCATTAAAGCTCATTTACATTAACGAGCCGAGCCGAGCTAGCTCACGAGCTACTCGTTAAGGCTCGAATAAACTCGAAAGTATAGGGATATTTTTGTAAATTCATAAATATATATTATTTTCCTAAATTCCTAATTCTAACCCTAGACCACACCACACCTAACATCTCAATTCTCAATTCTAATCTATTGCCCCTTCTCCACAAGACGGGGACTCCCCGGCTACAACCCACCGTGCTGCCACCGTCGCGCCACCGCAATGCTCAGCCCACGAGGGGAGTTCTGCCGACTACCAACTCCCAGCCTCCGTGACGCCCTGCACCTCGAGCACAGCCTGCACCGCCGAGCACAGCCTACGACGCCCAGCCACTGCGAACGCCCTGCACCGCCGACGCCCAGGCCACCGCCGCGCCACCGGACGCTCAGCCACCACATCGCTCAGCCACTTCGCGATGCCCACGAGGGGAGTTCTGCCGATGCCCAGCCGCTGCCAACTCCCTGCATCCGCTGACGCTCAGCCTTTGCCGCGAGCACAGCCTCCGATGCCCAGCCACCGCGAACGCCCTGCACCGCCGACGGCCAAGTTATTCATTCAAAACCCTAGACTTTTTCTAATGCTTGAATTAACTGCACAAGTGCCCCTTAAATTTTGTGTGCTTTATCATGTATTTTGTTTCCCTTTTTCTTACGGTTGGATTGTTGTTTGCAGTTTGCAGATTGTTTGAGCTGTTGACATTCACATCATCAACTCATTACCATTTATTATTTTGTCTACTGTAAGTGATAGTTATCTATTCAAGATTTTGCTGTATTTAATTGGATTATCATAATGTTGAAAATTTCTTATTTGCTATTATATAATGTTGGATTCCTTGGATTATCATACATATATATATAGTTATGTTGGAGCAATAATGAATTTTGTGTTGAATATGTTGGAGCAATAATGAATTTATGATCTTTACAATGAATATGTTTATTTTGTAGGATTCATTGGATATTGAAGAAATTGTACTCCCTGATCAAGTGTGAGCTAAAAGTTCAAAAGTGAAGAGGTGCAAGAAAAACAATGATTCATCATGTTCTAAGTTGATGTTATTCAAACTTAATTATGTGTTGCAAACTTGTGTTTTATTTGTGGATTTGTGTTGAATCGTTAATGTAATATGAGATTTCTAAGATGATGGATTTATGTTTTTTGCTTTATGGATTGATGGTTTTTGCTTTATGGATTAGTTATTCTTGTTATAATTTCAGGTTATGTTATTGTGCATTAATTGTTGATGATTTAGAGTTGAATATGTAAGAGTACAAAAATTTGCAAATAAAAAATTCAAGCTCGAGCTCGAGCCGAGCTTACTCTTAAAATAAACGAGTCGAGCCGAGCCTTCTTTTTAGCTCAAAATGTTTAACGAGCCGAGCCTAGCTCAAAATGTTTAACGAGCTGAGCCGAGCCCTAGGTACTCGGGCTCGTTCGGCTCGAATAACAGCACTAATTGTCAACCACTGAAGCTGAGTACATTGCAGTGACAGAAGCAGTAAAGGAGGCAATGTGGCTGAAGGGTATTATCAGGGAATTTGGGATCAGGCAAGATGAAGTTACTGTGCAATGTGATAACCAAAGTGCCATTTCATTTAGTCAAGCATCAGGTCTTTCATGAAAGATCTAAACATATTGATGTGAGGCTTCACTTTGTGAGAGATGTGGTGGAAAAGAAGGTAATCACAATACAGAAAGTTTCAACTAATGACAATGCTGCTGATATGCTCACTAAGGTTATACCAAGTTCAAAATTCAACTACTGCTTGGAGTTGGTTAAGGTACAGTCTTGGGATGTACCTTAATACTACTGTGATGTGAAGTTTAGGTGGAGGCATCTCACTTACTTTGAGGTGGAGAATTGTTATGGGTGCAAAGAAAGTGAAATAAAGATCAGATGAGCAAGTACTGCTGATTAACTGAACATTATACTATCAGCTGAAGGGGGTCAGCTGATAGGTCTGCTGATGGTCATTTGATGGAGTCAGCCGGGATCATCTGGGAAGTCTACTGAGGTCATCAGGAAAGTCATCTGGTGAAATCAGCTGAGGAGGTCAGCTGATATGTCAGGATGATTGGTCAGGACGACAGTTAGGATGACTGGTCAGGATGGTCAGTCAGGATGATAGTCAGGATGGTTGGTCAGGTCAGGATGATGGACAGGCTGGTTAGTCATGATGAAGGTCTACTGATGATATCAGCTGATGAAGATCTACTGATGGTATCAGCTGATGAAGTCTACTGATGATATCATCTGAGTACTCAGACTCAGCTGAGGACATATCACATCAGCAGACAAGAAAAGAGCATACTGACTCTAAGTCATGAATTAAACCAAGAATCAGTTACGAAGCGGTTTAAACTTCCAAGTTGGGCAACTGACGATCAATTTATCAGAATCAAAACTGAAAACCATTGGGCTCTGATCATTGTTCATTTTCGGTTGCAACTGTAGCAGTTTCTTGTTAGTTGGTTACGATCAACAAAGCATTAATTAGGGTTTCTCATTCCTATATATATACACACACATGTATAGAGAAAGAGATAGAACACACTCAACACAGAACACTCTAGAGAGATTCAAACACTTGTAATCTGTATCTTCTTCATCGATTAGTGAGAGAGGTGCCCTCATCCGTGGAAGTAGATCATTTTCTGATCGAACCACGTAAATCTTGGTGTTCTTCAATTTCTTTATTCCAATTGATTTCAAACAATCATTGTTAACTCAACACAAAGATATACTCTTTATTCATATCGAACATCACAATATCCTGTAATATCTTCCGACATATTGCATTAAACAATATGCAAATATTTGAGCGTATTTTTCGTAGACGGAGGTAGTAATAATAAACCGGAAGAAGGCAGCAGATCCGGAGTTGACGTCACCGGAAAAAGGAGTGGTGACTCTTCACCGAAAATAACTGCTGCTACAGAGGTGGAATATTATCGGAATCAGATCTGCACGAACAAGTTAGTTAGTTACAAACCGTGGAATGCATAACGAAAATATACTGGATTAGGGCTTGGAGTTTCAGATCAGGAAGTGGCCGACACGTGTCCAGGGTTTGTATCGGACGGTTCAAATAAAGTGGTGTGGGTTAACAACGAGGAGGATGAGGTTATGAGTTGGTTCATTACTTTTATAAATATTTAATATTTTAAACTTAAATATTATAATACTTAATTTTTATACTCCCTCCGTCCCAAAACTACTTTCACAATTTTCTTATTTGGACGTACCAACTCTTCTTTCACACACCTAACAATTTTAAGAAACTTTTTTCATTCACAAAAGTCAATAAAATACACTTTTTCTTATTTTATATTTAATTTTACACTCACATAATTATTTTTTCTTGGTTCGCGTGCCCGGAACTAATATGAAAGTAGTTTCGGGATGGAGGGCGTATTAAATATGAACAATATAAATAGATAAAAAAAATTATTGTTATTAATATTTATTAACAATATTATGATATCCCTAATATCTTTTTTTTTTCTTCTATAAAAATTCTTTATATTTTTGACTAAATATTGATATATTAAAATGTGTAGAATAGTTTTATGATAAGTTTATTATGAACAATTTTCATACAAAATTTTAATTTTATATTATGTATGAATTGAGTCTCTTGAAGCTTTTGTTCACCCAGTGCATTGACAATCAAGTGCATTTTTTAATAATATTAATTTTTTAATTAAAAATTGTAATTTTTTGTCCTGAGCAATTATAGTTATTAAATAGCAACAATTTAATAAAATTAATAATAATTGTTCAATAAAAATAATTAATATTATTTAAAAATATTTAAATAAAAATTCCACTACATACATACAAATAATATAATGAATAATTCTCGCATGGCATACATAAATTTTAAAAATTAATTGCAAAAATCACACAATTCAATACATAAAACAGTAATCAATAATA